>JANQAP020473510.1:0-15485 GCA_026874005.2 Erythroxylum coriaceum | reverse complement strand
ATCCTTTTACTCTATTCTATTTTGTTTTTAAACAAGTATATAGAAGTTATTTGCGATTTAACTACATAACAATTTTCATATAACTTTTGTGGTATTCTTTTAACAAGTTAGAGAAGTTCTTATAAAAAATTATTAAATGTTTTGTATTTACGAAAAGAATACACAATTCAACTCCCCTTCTTGTGTATCTAGTATATTATACGTGAATTCTATATTAACATGTGATTTACTTCATACGCCACTGCAGCTCCCCCTCCCCCTCCCCCCTCTACCTACTAGTTTGCCTCCCTCTCCACTATCCAGTCTCCACCATGTCTCTCCCTCCTTCTCCTCCGTGGGGCTGCCTGCTGCTGCCTCACTCTGCCTCGCCCTCCTTCTCCTCCACTTGTTGTTGTCCGCATTCCTTTCTATCCACCATCGCTTCCTACTCTTGATCATGTAGAAAGAGAAACTAGATTTGGTTTTCACTTGACCTAACCCATTGAATTTGTGATATTTTTTATGTGTTTTCAATTGGATATTTTTTTCTCCCGAAATTGAATTGCATTTGTGATTGTGAGGTTATGAATGGTTAAAACTTGCGTGAATTTTGTGAATGGTTGGAACTTGGAATTGAATTGTTGTGAATAGTTGGATTGGAAATTTGGAATTAAATGAAATGCATTGAGTGTTTTGTTTGTCTGTTTGGAAGTTCATAAGTCATGTAGAAATAGGAGGGTGAGGAGTTAGGCGCTTAGATTGGTTTATTACAATTACAAACTAAATTATAAATAAATTAGATAACAAATTAAATCAAATTTAAGCATATCTATATAATTTTAATTTGATTTGAACTATTTAGGTTGGTTTAAATGTTTAAAAATAAAAAATTGTCTAACAATATTCAACCTTTTTTAAGATCGAATGCAACATTTATAACATCTTTACAACGCATATAAAAATAGTTTATACATCAATAGTACGAAATTTACAATTATTTTGACTCAATTTTGAATTCTCACTTAAAATGCCTTTGTTTAACCAAAAAAGACCTTACTATGAAAAAACAATAATATAACTATAAGTTTAATAGTAAGTACATATCATTAAAATTCTTATTAAAGAAATATTAATTAGCACAATTTGTAGCAAGTACACTATAAATTATAATTCAATGTATTTTTTAACTCCTTATGCATTGTTTTTCCTATGTTTAGATTAATTTATTTTATATTAACTAAAATTTTGGTAAATAAATATAAAATAGCCAAATTGTTGGTCTTTGACTTATTGATGAATTATGATGGAAGAAATTGAATTATGTATAATGTAATCGTACAAAATGAGTTATATTACATAAGATGGATGTGCGTATTGTGTAATTGTGTATGTTGAATACTTGAATTGTTGGTTTTTGACTTGTTGATGAATTGTAATTGACAAAATTGAATTATGATTCATGAAATTGAATTGTGTATAATACAATCATACAAAACGAGTTATATTACATAAAATGGACATATGTATTGTGTAATTGTGTATGTTGAATACTTGAATTGTTGGTTTTTGACTTATTGATGAATTTTGTTAGATAAAATTGAATTATTCACTATAAAAAATTTTAAAAATACCAACAAAAAGTTACCAATGTAAATATACCGTAGTCAATTAGCGACGGAAAATCAATTTATGTCTGTAAAATTGTCGAAAAATTTCATTTTACAACGAAAAAAATATCCGTCCATAAAAGTGGAGGAAAATTATTCCAACAATTTTTTCAATGGAATATAGTGACAGAAGAGTGATATCTGTAGGTAAATTAGGCTGGAATGTTTGGCGACATAAATAAGCGTCGGGTGTACCAATGGGATTAGATTTTGTCAGTGATTTACCAATGAAATAACAATTATGTCGATAAAATTAAAACCTAAACGCCGTCGTTAGCTTCATCTTCAACGTTTTTAAAAAAACGAAAATGATGTTGTTTTTGTTAAACATTAAACCTACCTACAAAACCCTCTCAGTCCATCCTTATTTTCTCCTCTCTCTTTTCTTTATTTTCTTCTCTGTTGTCATTGTCATCTATGGTTCTCTGTTGTCCATCATGTGTGCTTCAGTTTCCTCGCTGTCTGCCCTTCTCTACATCCATTTTCTTCCATCACGCGCCATTGTCATCATCTTCGTTTAATCATCGATTGAGGTAAGTGGTCCGTCTTTATTTTTTAACGATGTCAATGGGTTTTGTGTACTACTTTGATTGTATAGGTAATCATCAATTTTTATTTTTTATTGGGTCGAGGTACAGGTTTAATCATCAATTGAGGTACTGGTTTAATCCATATTTTCTTTGCTTGTAACTTCACCACAAAAAATTTAGAAAACTATCAAGATTTATTCCTTCGGAAAAGATTTGTCATGCATTATGAAGGTTTCGTAAAATAGTTATAAGTTGATCACTGTAGTTTAAAGTAACTTGATTATTTATGATATTAGTTTTAGTTTATGCATCTATAAGATATGGAAGGAGAGGAACTGTATGTGCTTTAAGGGAGTAAAGAAACACAAGTAGTAGATCCTAGAGGAGTGTATACAATAGATAGAGAGAAATTGTTTCTTAGATAGGAAGCAAGTAGTTGTCATCCTAAAATTGCTAACTTTTAGAGAATAAAAGATGAATCCTAAGACTATCCTGGATGTTAAATGCTGAATAAAATTGATATAATTTTATTAAACATTTATTCTTGTGATTCGAAGCTTAAGTTGTTGATGTGTTTGTTAGCAATTAGTTTTTGCACGTAATTAATTAGGAATGAATGGTTGTAATACTAATGTTATGTGTAGCATTATCAAGCTTGTTGCTTGTCTTGTAGTTGGTTCCTTGAACTTCAGCTTGTACATTTCCCTCCTTATTTTCATTAATTCATTTTCTTTAAAAATTTTGTTTAAATGGGATGAGTATGTCCTCGATTAGTGCTTTAATTTTGGTGGAAATAGATTTAGACTCAGAACATGCAAAGGATTCTAGATAAATTAGTAGATTTTAACAACACAGGCATGTCACAAATTATTTTTTAATTTTTCATATTAAGTTATTGTTTACATGGTTAACCATATAGATGTGTACTAAACAATGTTCCTTGAGAAAATCATTCATTAATATGGTTAAGCATAGGATCATGTACCAATACGGATTCTTTAGGAAAGTCCTTTAACACAATTTTGAAACACAACAGGTACTAAATTGTGTCCTTAAAAAAATCATTCATGAACATAGTTTAACAAATAGATGTTTTCCATCCGTGTTCCCTAAGAAAATATTTCATGAACATAGTTTGGTACATAGGTATGCACTAAACCAAGTTCATTAAGAAAACAATCTACAAACATGATTTAGTACTTGCCTATATTTTTCTTATATGATTGTATAAAACATATGAACATAATCCAATTAGTAACTATGTTAAAATCTGTATATGTTCTTAAGTAATATACTAAATTTATTATAAGTCTAACTAAAAATTTTCTTTGTGAAAACTAGTCTTATATTTTGTAAGGAGTAGTAGTATCTTTTATTAAGTGGATTAGTGTTTTTTAAATAGGGTAATGGTATTTTCAATCTAAGCACATAGTATTTGCAAAATTAAATAATGATACTTTTTTATACAATGTGGTAGTATTTTTTTTATATAGTGGTGGTATTTTTTTAATATAAATGATGTTAACTTTGTTGTAGTATTGGTACTTTTCTAAAGAGTGGTAATATACCTTATTTAAGGTGTTAACAGTTTCTATATAGGGTTATGATATTCTTAAAATAGAGTCATAATACATTATGCTTCCTTTACTGCTTATTGATATTGATTTGGATAATTAGTCAACTACTTCTAAATAGAATATATTTAAAAACTCTTATAATCAATATATACTTTAGAGGTAACTCTATAGAGATAATATTGTTAAATCTTATTTTGATACTTAGATGCACCTTACCAATAAATTGTACTATATTGCTTTAGAATCATGTAATACTTCACATTTCACAAATAAAGTTTCTAAAGATTGATTTGATATCTTGCTTATGACTACTATCTCAAGGTTATGAGTAAGATAGTTCACTTTCTATTGCTTAAGTTACCTTGATAAATAGGTAATTTTTATCATTTGCATCAAAATGTACCTTAAACCAACTCAAGAAGCATCAAAATATAGTACAAAATACTCATCTTTAGAAGAAAGGGATAAAATTGTCACAATGATAAGGCTTTATTTCTACCTCTAAAAGCGTTCTTCATATCAATCACTCTAATTAAATTTGACATTTTTTATGCTTAAGCCTAGTTAATTATGCAATAATTATTGAAAATTTCTAAATAAATCTCTTGTAATACCTTATCTTTCCTAAGACACCTTTATCTTTATGTCTTGTAATTTTGATCAAATTGATTTCTAGACTACAAGTTCATTTACATCTTATGAGATACTTAGATCAATCGTTGTTATACTTAATTTCTTTACAATGTTGTAGTTAACCAGAAATGAAATACTAGATTTGACTTAACTCAGAATCTTCGTTGCTTGAGTAGGAGTTCTGTTTTATTTAAGTTACCAAGTTTTGAGTATTATCATTTTCCTCAGTTCGATGCTTAGTTGTTTGTATTCATCTTTACTCACTTCCATGATTATTTTTCTTTTGACATATTTAATTTTACCTGCAATGTTCTGATTTCAATTGTTTTGTACAGGTATTTAATGATTGCATTGGCTTTGTTGGACCCCTTCAGCTCAATAAGCTTATATGATTTCTTCAACAAGGTTTGTACCATGTATCAGTTTCCAAAGTACTTCCTCTTTTGTTAAACTGGCATTTGTTAATCTATACATTTAATAAAATTGGTACATCCATTTGACATTTTGGAAGTGCTTTCAAAAATTTAGGTTTGCTATTCATGTCCTTTTTTAGAAAAACTAAATGGGTTTGAACATGTTTATCTTGGTGAATGATGGAAAAATACAATGGTTTTTTCATTATTTAGAGATGAATTCAGGTTGCCTACAAAATGTTCGATGAAATGTTATTTAGAGTTGAAATGTTCGATGAAAGGTGTTAAAGATTCTGCAATTGTTATTTAGGTTTTGAAATAAATATAGTGAATTAAGGGGATTGATTTGAGGAAGAAAAGATTCGGGAAGGATTTGTAAAACTATGTTGTTTTAGTTATAATAATTTATGATCAACTAATAATTTGAAGACTAGAGAAATGTGATCTTTATGTTTTAAGATATTTAAGATCAGCTAATAATTTGAAGACTAGAGAAATTTAATATTTATGTTTTAAGATATTTTTAATGTAATTAAACGATGAATAGAAAATTGACCTAAAACTTTTTATAATTAAAAAATTTTTAAAATTAGACATAAATTAAAGAAGTGAGTTTGCTAGAGTTTGGAATTTGAAGAAGAACCTCATGAACTTTTATACTAAGAAACATCAAGCCAAATAACCAAAAATAAAGAGAATTGACACAATGTGACCTATCAAGTCTTGACAACATTTTCATCTAATTCATTATGAACATTAACCAAAACACTAACTTATAGTAGCATTAATAAGAGACCCAAGAAATTATAAACCTACTACTATAACATGCCACCATAAATTTAAGGACACAACACAAAGGTAAATAATTAACATAGTGCTAAAATGTGAGAAACCTAATAAAATACTTTATCTAATTATAATTTATTTCATCAAGGGGCCAAAAAGAGAAAACAAAGAAATCCCAAAGATCTTTTCTATTTTAATTTTAATTTATAATATGAAGATCCATATTCCACTGAACTAATCGAATATAGTACAAATCATTTTGAACAAAGATGTCATGTGTAAAAACCAAGATAAGGCTAATTATACTGCAATAAAACTAAAAAAAATCACGTCCCTAATTTTGTTGAAACATAAAATGCCTCAAGTTATGTCAATTGACTTGATAATAGTCATTAACAAGGATTAATGTTGAACTATATTTCAGAGTTCAACAAAATATGCTATCAAAATGTCGTAATACACTCTTTAACAAGGATTAATATTATACTTCTTACAGGTCGTGTTCTATGTTAAGGAATGTCGATAATTGTCCAACATCATTTGTCTTCTTTGTAGTTTGCGATTGTCTGTTTATCAAGGTAAGTCATTCAACTAATTAATGTCTACAATGTAATAGATTTTGTGTTGTTCTTTGTAATTTTACCTATAATAATGATTGATGAGATTTTAGGCTACGGTTTAATAGATTACATGTTTATGTGTGGGCATTGTTTAAATTGAAACATAAAGACTTGAACTTGTAGGTAATTAATTCAAATTTAGTATTAACATAAGAAATCGACGTAATTGACATGACAATTCTTTACATGATAAGCCCCTAGGATGGTATATAGACTGGAAACTTAAGATGCAGCTCCTATGAGGCTTATTGGTGAAAAATTCCACGAGCTTAGGAGTCACAGTGAAAACTTGCTTTCTCAACTCATATGGTGTAAAAATGCCATGTACCATAGTGTTTGTTTAAAATCAAATTTTGGAAATCAACTTGTTGGTGATTAATGTAAATATAGTTATCTTGGTTTTGTATATTATTGTCTTGGAATATTGTTAGAATGATTGATAGCAAGATGTATGAATTACATAAGTATTTCTACATATTGAATGAGTTTGTATAATTATGGATGATTTGAGGCATAACAAACCCCTAGGATGGTATATATGTTGGAAACCAGTGAGGCAGCTCCTATGAGGCTTATCGGTGAAAAATTCCATAGGCTTAGGAGTCATAGTGAGAACTTACTTTCTCGATTCACAGGTGTAAACAATGTCACGTATCATAGTGCTTAGTTGGCCTATTGTTTTATTTGATTGATACTCATATATGTTTAGTTTGTGTAATTGTGAACTCGTATAGTAGGATAGGTTGGTTTCAAATTGGGGGAGAAATGGTTAGACCTGTAAAAACTTAGGGGATGTTTTGTAAAGTAAAGATTGCATGTTTTATAAACTTAAGGGAAATGAAGGATACTAACTATGAAATCACTTTTTTAAATAACAGTTTTGTATAAATGAGTAATGCTGATAGATTTAGGATGTGTAGACAATTAACACCAGATGGTTTCATTAATCCTAAATTTGTTGAGGGAGTTGAAGCTTTTGTTCACTATGCATGTTATCAACTTGCATATATAGATGGTCCAAAGATCAGACATCCATATAAAAAGTGCAAATATATTCGTTTTTTTCCTATTAATGAAGTGAATCTCCATTTGTTGAGAAAATGGTTTGTTTCAAATTATTTTAAGTGGACACGACATAGGGAGCCATTAATTTGTAGCACCTAAAGGGTTAATGAAGTAAACTCGTCAATAAATGTGGATAGGTTTGGAGGGGAACTGGATTTATAACAAATAATGTGTGTTGCAACTGAAAAATCCTTACACCCAAATGGTTTATAATGCAGTTGATTACAACTTTCAAGCAAATATAGAAAATCTTGAAGAAGAACCAAATCCACATGCAAAAAAGTTTTTTTACTTGCTAAAATTAGTTGACTAAGAATTATGGTCAAATTGTGAGACAATGGCTCAATTATCTTCAATTGCTCAAATATTGAACATAAAGTCTGAAGGCATATTTTTGATCAGAGTTTGGATTAAATTTTTGCTTCGTATAATGAATAATTACTTTTGATCATACAATGGTTGATAATTTCTACAATAGCAAGAAACATTTTAGGGGTCTTGGCTTGCCAGTTGAAAAAATTGATTGTTGCAATTTTAGATGTATGTTGTTTTGGGGAGATGATGTGGAATTAGAATAGTGCAAATTTTATGGTCAATCTAGGTTTAAACCTAGAAAGCATTCTATGAAACAGAAATTAGTACCCTGGAAGTGGATGTATTATTTCCCACTAACTTCGAGACTTCAAAGACTATATTCCTCTAATGTTACTACATCTCACATAAGGTGGCGTAATGAACATCAACAGGAAGATGGAATAATGAGTCATCCATTGGATGCACTCGCATGAAAACATTTTAATAACACCTATTTTGAGTTTGCAGCTGAAAATTGAAATGTTAGGTTGGGACTGTCGATAGACGGATTCCAACCATTTGGTCAATCCGACCAACAATATTCATCATGGTCAATCATAATTACTCCACATATATATTCTTGACGGCGATTATGCTAGGGCCTATGAATCCAAAGCATAATATTGATGTTTTCTTACAACCATCAGTCTCTAAATTGTATCATCTTTGGGAATTTGGTATGGAGACATATGATGTGTCTCTTAAACAAAATTTTTTGTTGAGAGTAACTTTGATGTGAACTATTAGTGATTTCACTGCGTATGCTATGTTGTCTGGATGGAGCATAATAGGGAAATTAAATTGTCCTTACTATAGCAGTGATTCTGAAGTGTTTTATCTTCCTAGCGGGGCCAAAACATCTTGGTTTGACAACCACAGGAAATTTCTTCCTCCAGATCATCCATTTGGACACAACAAACAAAAGTTCATTAAGAATAGGATAATATAAATACCTCCTCCCCCTCACAAAGCTGGTGAAGATATATTGCAGAAATTGACAAATTAAGGTTGCTGAAAGTTACATAACTTGAAGCTGAAGAAGATAACAAAAGCATTAGTAAAAACTTCGATTGGAGAAAATAAAGTATTTTTTGGGATTGGCCATAGCGGAAAAGTAATTTGATACGTCATAACCTAGATTTAATGTATATTAAAAATAATATATTTGAAAATTTGTTCAACATCATAATAAACATTGAAGGGAGGACAAAGGACAATGCAAAATCACAAGCTAATTTGAAACTTTTTTGTAGAAGGAATGAGTTAAATAAAGATCTTTGCACTGGTAAATATCCAAAAGCATGTTACACTTTGGACAAAAAACAAAAGGAAATTTTTTGTGAATGGTTAAAAAGTCTAAAGTTTCCCAATGGTTATGTCTCGAACTTGACAAGGTGTATGGACATAAGGAAGTATAAATTATCTAGGATGAAAAGTAATAATTGTCATATGTTTATGGAAAGGTTAATTCCAATTATATTTCGGGAGTTGCTACTGAATAAGGTTTGGGAAGCTATAACAGAATTAAGTTTTTTTTCAAAAGCTTAACATCATTTGAGATAAAGATGGCTGAAATGGAAAAACTAGAAAGGGAAATTCCAGTTATCTTGTGCAAATTAGAAGGGATTTTCCTCCAATCTTCTTTGACTGTATGGAGCATCTACCGGTACATTTAGCACACAAGGCTAAACTTGCTGTTCCGGTTCAATATCAATGGATGTATTCGTTTGAGAGTTAATTATAGTTAATATTTAAATAAAAGTTATAGTATGTTTTAATCACAGAATTGTAATAACCCTATTTGTAATGTAGCTATTTGTATCACTTGAAGAAAAACGTCAAAAAAGGCTAGAGTTGAAGGTTTGATATGTAATGCTTATTTAGTGGAGGAAGTAAGTACATTTTGTTTACATTATTTTCAGCCGCACGTGCAGAAAGTTCCTCGTAATGACGATGGGGGAGAAACGGGTGATGTTGATGGTAACTTATCCATTTTCACATATCTAGGATGAACATATGGACGTTCAACAAGAAGAATTTTAACAGCAAAAGAAATAAAGGTTGCCTATGGTTAAATTTTATTGAATTTTTAAGATGTTCAACCTTTCGTGTAGTGAGTTTAAGTTGATTTTGAAATAGATTATTTGAGTTTCCGAAGTTATTACTGTTCACAACTAAAATACATAATAATGCTTTTAGATTATATGAACAATGGTTACTTAAGCAAATGCCTGAAATAACACAGGATGATATCAATAAAGAAGTTGAAAGACACTTTCCTCGATGGCTTGAGAAATATGTAAGTTTCACTTATAATAATTGAAATGATTGAATTATCAAATCAAAGTGATTAGATGACATTATACTATTTAATATGATAAATTGTGTTTTATGTAGGCCTTAGGAAATCCAATAGAAAACAAGCTTATATGTGATCTTGCGAAAAGGACCTTTGAGAACTGTTAAATTTTATGGATACAAATTTCATATTTCATTGATGGATACAAATTTTATACAGAATATCATGGTCATAGCTTGGCAATGGTAAATGGTGGGGTTTGTATACAGGGAGAATTGATGGATCACTATGGTAAAATTGCTGAGATACTTGAAATAAAGTACCTTGCATTGCCAATAAAGCGAAGTGTAATATTTAAGTATGACTGATTTGATCCAACTCCTAATGTTGGTACACAAGTGCATAGTCGATATAATCTAGTTGAAATCAACCAACGAAAAAGATTTAGACAATTTGAACGTTTTGTATTGGCGATGCAAGTGATCCAAATGTATTATGTCCCTTTTTCTAGCTTACGACGAGAGAAGTCAGATTAGTTGGCCATTTGCAAAGTTAAACCTAGAGTTGTTTTTGGATTACATGGAAAAGAAGAAAATAAGAGAATTGAAAGTGAAACATTTCAAGAAGATGTTTATGAAATAAATGTATGTGTTTCATATGACGAGAATGAACCTTTGTACGATCCTGAGTTTGATTTACAATTAAGTGATCATGATAGCAATTAATTTATGTTTGTAATCGAATATTATATAAAATAATTTATTATTACATCAACAATATATTGTTATATATTGAATTTATATTGTTATATTACTGGAATATTCAATTATATATGAATTTCGAGCTAAAAATATGTCACCAAAGAGAAAACAAGATATAATTCGACCAAAGATCAGGTTACCATGATTTCCATCCGTCGGTGCAGGTCTAAGTGAAACATCTTCTTCTGTAAATGCTTCAAAATCTGTACATCCACCTACTGCACATCCAGATGAGGCATCACCTTCTCGACCTGCAATCCTTGTATAGTCACCTTATCTACCTGATGCTACACCATCCAGCCTTACACCATCCACCTTTTCTCCTTCATCCACCACCCCTATACCAACAGAGATATCAGGGGTAATCATTGCGGATGAATAAGGTAACCTCCAGCCTGGAGCGAAGGGAGTTGATGGAAGAACTTACATCACAATTGTCAACAATCTGTGAGTGCAAATACATGAAACACCTTAGGTTTATAATAAAGTTATAAGTTTTAATTTGAAAATGATCTAAAATTGTTTATATTAGTTTGGTTTCGTCTGGAACGTGCTCAAGAAACATGACATCCAAGTTCAAAGAGAAGATTGATCTTGAGAGTTATACGTGGAAGAATATCTCTCAGGCCATACAAAGGATTTTTAATAACAGGAGTTTGAGGTACAAAAATATATTCTTTTATATTTTTTATCTAATTAATTTTAAACATTAATTAGATAAAAATTGTAGGTTATAAGTATTTATGGTATGTTTTCCTTTTTTTAGAAAGAATTTTTTTGAGATTCCAAATTTAACGCGGTTATTTATAAAGTATGGGAGAGGCGAACTCATACACGTTATAGAGACTTTCTTGGTGCGATACACAAGACTAGTGTACGACCTCCTTATATATATGAAGAAATATGGAGTCATTAGCAACATTATTGGACATCACCTAAGGCAATGTCCATTTCAGAGCGTAATTCTACAAATAGACGTGGAGGATTGGAGGGAGAGAGTCGTCCCGTACACACTGGAGGATCTATTACCCACTAGGAGTATGCAGAAAAACTTGTAAGTATATACACTTTACACTTATATTCTGACTTTTTTACTTTGATGTATAAAATTTGAATTCAATTTAATTTGATGTGTGAATTTTGAAATGAAAATATATATGTATTATGGAGAATGATAATGTTATAAATGTCTAGTGTCATATATAGTTGTGTTGTTGAGTTACTTTCTTTGCTCAATAAGGGGTAAATATCATAAAAATAGAAGAAACTCTCTCGAAAGTTTTGTAAATTATAGTTCACTTACAACAATTTATTTTGATGTAGAAAAAGTCTATGGGCAGGAAGCCTACACTCTGTCAGCTCTTTTTGCACACTTATACTAAGAAGCATAATGATGTGACCTTTGTCAACACTCGATGTTTTTTGAACTTAATGTATGTGAATTTTATGCTTTAATATTACCTCTTAATAATTATCATTTATGAATATAAACATTGCCTCTTGATAGGATCAAATACAAGAAAGCATTCAACGACAGTCTCAGCACTATGAAACTGTTGATGAGAATCATACATATCTTGATGCAGTAGGTAGTAGGAACTGTCGTGAAAGGATCTTCGGCTTAGGTTCATTTGAGAACACATGCTATTTGCAATCCTCCACATCTAGTATAGTTGCATCTAATAGGCGGTCTGCATCTAATGAGAAAGTCGTTCAGCTTGAGAGCATAGTAAAGAGACTAGAAACTTAGTTGCAATAGGCGATGGAATATATAGCCCAGCTCTGTAATGAGATGGATGAGTTGAAGGAGAGGGGCAACACCTCATTGCAGTAGTCAAAGCATCCATATTTACCAACTGCACAGCTTAGTTGTAGCTACTCTCAAGTCTTTGTATGAATTAGATACTTATTGTTGTAGATAATAATTTTTATTAATAATTAAAATAATTTTTACTTTATATTGTCAATCAACTTACTATTTAGACAAATTAAATGTAAAAAATCAAAATATTATCAACAAATAGTTGTAAAAATTAATTATCAATCTTAAGATTACGAATCAACACTAAACATAGGAAAAATTAAAAAACAGTATCGGTTTAATTACCGACGGAATAATAATATTCGTCGATAAATTTAGTAGTAAATTTACTAACAGAATAAGAAAATTTTGTTGGCAAATTTATCGATAGAACACAACTTACCATCATTACATTTTTGACAGATTTCCAAAACTTTCATCGTCATTAAATTTATCAATGGACATATAAAATATGTCACTAAATTTACCGACAGCACAAAAGTTACCCTCGCTAAATATAGTGACAAAATAGAAAATGTCCGTTGGCAAATGTTGATTGCAAAATAGTGTACTAGTTTTATGCTCAAAAAACTGTAAGTATATGGGTCGTTACTTGTAGTTAAAAAGCGGATATCGATCCTATAAGGATTGTGCTTAGGCACCACTTAATCAGATCAATCTTTATTTAAGACCCAAAATTGTTTTGTGGAAATAAACTGAAAAATTAAATTGAAATTAAATGACTAACAATGAACAATTGATAACACCAAATTGTAGAAATTCGAAATTCAAGATTTCAACAACTAAAGATCACTTTTTCCCTATCTTGTGTCCCTCTTATTTTACTAATTGAATTGTATCTCACCTAAGAGGTCCAAATGTATTAACTACCCTTTCTTAAGGTGTAATTAATTGTCCCTAACCAAATTAAATGAAAAAGATTAAGCAATCTCCCAATCTACCAAATCACTCCACCAATTTAACTAGTTATTAAGTTATTCTATGAGTGATCAATTAAATTAGCCAAGATCTCTCTTTCAACTAATCAATTAACTTGATGAACCTAACTTACGTTCCTTGTTAGATTCCAACAAACTAAGGAACCTAACTTCTTGGATTGGCTACAAAATTTAAGAATTGTTCTCAAATCCGAAAAACTAGGATATGTCCTAGATGAACCACTTATCCCCCTGTTGTCAATGTATCTGATGAAGATCAGAAAGCTTATAAGAAGTTATTGAATGATAGTGAGTTAGCTAGCTATATAGTGTTAGCATCTATGTCACCAGAATTGTAAAAGCAGCATAAGGCTATGGATGCTCATACTATAGTTTACCATCTGAGGGAACTGTTTGAAGAGCAAGCTTGGTTTGAAAGGTTCGAGACCTTGAAGTTACTTTTCCATTCTAAAATGGCTGAGGGATCATCTCTCGTGCAGTATGCGCTGAAGATGAATGGATGCATTGAGAGATTAGCTAGTTTGGGCTTCATAATGGATCATGAATTAAGTATAGACTTAATTCTAACTGGTTTAATCGATAGTTATTCACAATGATACATATATGTGTTAATATGTAGGGTCTCAGTGATAGTAGACCACTCAAGAAGGGAGACATGGACCTACTTGTGGGAAATAGAGCAAGAGCTGCTGCATTAGCTATAGGGGCATATGTTTTGTATCTTCCTAGTAGGCTAGAGTTAGTTTCGAAAAATTGCTATTATGTACCCATTGTGACTAAAAACATTGTATTTGTTCCATGTCTTAATAAAGCAGGATTTCATTTAACTTTTTCAAGCAATGGTTGTTCAATTAAGTTGAATGAAAAGTTGTATGGCACTGCTACATTGTTCAATAGAATTTACATATTAGATATGTCTAATCCAATTTTAAATATCAATGACAATAAAAGACAAAAAACGAGATAACTTAAAATCATCTTACTTATAGATTTATCGACTTGGCCACATAAATGAGAAATATATGATTAAGCTACACAAGAATGGTAGCCTATGGTCATTTGATTATGAATCATATGACACATGTAAATCTTACTTGTTAGGCAAGATGACTAAATTACCTTTTAAAGGCAAAGGTGAATGAATGAATGGGTTATTAGACCTAATACATTCTGATGTATATGGTTCGATATCCATTCATGCCAGAGGTGGTTTTGTGTACTTCATTATTTTTATCGATGATTATTCACGATATGGGTATGTGTATCTAATGAGATACAAGTCTGAAGCATTTGAAATGTTCAAACAATTTAGACATGAAGTAGAGAAATAACTCGGTAGAAGTATTAAGACACTTCGATCAGATCGAGGTGGTGAATACTTAAACAAGGAATTTCTAACTTATCTCAGAGATAATGGGATAGTATCCTAATGGACTCCACCTTACATACCACAACATAATGGTGTGACTGAAAGGAGAAACCAAACTTTGTTAGACATGGTAAGGTCGATGATGGGCTTAGCAGATCTACCAAAATCCTTTTGGGGTTATGCACTCAAGACTGCTGTTTATGTGACAAGCAGAGTCCCTTCAAAAGCAGTTAGGATACGGACTAACAAAAGGCCCTATCTTTCTCATATGAAAGTTTGGGGTTGTCCGACTTATATGAAGCGGATTCAATCAGACACGTTTGAAGCAAAATCTGATAAATGTTTGTTTATAGGATATCCTAAAGAACAATTGAATATTAGTTTTATAATATTTTAGAACAAAAGCTGTTTGTCTCAAAGCATGCTGTCTTTTTAGAGAAAGAGTTTCTTTTAAGAGAAGACAGTGGGAGCGAAGTTGAACTTGACGAAGTTCATAATGCTCAAATAGACACAGATCAACTACCTGAACCCAAAATTGTTGTTCACAGAGATGAGACAACAGTTAAACCTTCTGACACACAAAATGTTCGTAGGTCAAGTAGATAAAAAATGTTCCAGAGAGATATGGATTTCTCGTAAGCGAACACAATGACGTATTGCTCATAGAGGACG
>JANQAP020473024.1:0-15488 GCA_026874005.2 Erythroxylum coriaceum | reverse complement strand
TTATCAAATTTTGCATACAACTTTTTCTTCCTCAATGTCTTCACGGTAATCCTTAAGTGTTTTTCATTCTCCTTATCACTCTTGAAATAAACCAATGTATCATCAATAAAGACTATGATAAATTAATCTAAGAAAGACTTGAAGACTCCATTCATTAAGTCCATGAAGGCTATAGGGGCATTAGTTAATCCAAAGGGCATAACTAAAATCTCAAAATGCCCATATCGTGTTCTAAAAGCAGTCTTCGACACATCAGACTCCTTTATTCTTAATTGATGATAACCTGATCTCAAGTCTATCTTAGAGAAGACTTTTGCTCCTTGCAATTGATCAAACAAATTATCTATGCGTGGAAGAGGATATCTATTCTTGATGGTGACATGATTGAGCTTCTTGTAGTCCACACACATCCTCAAAGACCCGTCTTTCTTCTTCAAAAAAAAGAATAAGAGCTCCCCAAGGCCAAGAGTTAGGCCTAATAAAACCTTTCTCTAACAGCTCTTCTAAATGCTCTTAAGCTCTTTCAATTCTGTCGGAGTCATTCTATAAGGTGAAATTGATATTGGTGCAATACTTGAAAGAAGCTCTATAGTGAACTCAATCTCTCTAGGCGGTGGTAATCCTGGTAATTCCTCTGGAAAGTTATCTGGAAATTCCATGACCACAAGAATATCTTCTAATTTTCCTCCATCTACCTTAGTGTCTACCACATATGCCAAGAATACTTCATATCCTTTCCTCATCATTTTCTTTACTGTTAAAGCCGAAATAAGTCTAGGTGGGCTTGCTTTCCTATCTCCCACAAACATCACCTTTTTTCCTTTGTCTAACTCAAACTCTACTGTCTTCTGTTTGTAATTCAAATTGACATTATATTTTTCTAAGGTATCCATGCTCAAAATCACATCTAATCCCTTCATCTTTAATGGCATTAAATTCACCACTAATTTTACTACACCAATGTATATTTCGCACTCTCGATAAATATGACTAATAATGATATACTGGCCAACCGAGGTACTAACCATCAAAGGACTATCTAATGGACGTAAATTTCTACCATGCACAATCATACTTGATGAAATAAATGAGTGGGTAGACTTCGGATCAATCAAAACAATAATATCATCATTAAACAATTTAACCATACTAGTCATAACCTCTGGAACTGCTTCTACTTCCTCTCTCATCATTGCAAATACCCTAACTGGTGCTTGCCTCCTCGGTCTTCCTTAAGGATTCACTTTTTTAGCTGCACTAGAACTACCCACTTCAGTTACAGACTCGACTCCCACAGTCTCAACCATTTTTAAAGCTTGCATCTGAGTTCTCTCCTATCTGGCATATTGCGGACACTCTCTAACCATGTGTCCTTTTTCTCCACAGTTGAAAAAAGCTCCAATCAACTTATAACATGCCCCTTTATGGAATTTGCCACAATGATCACATTTGAGAATGAATGGCCTATCCCCCTCTCCTCTTCTACTGCCTCCAACAGTTGAGGTTTGATGTCTCATCGGTTTGTGCCTACTTGCACTATTGCTTCTAACCGTGTGGGGAAAGTCCTGACACTCCTTTCTGGCATAAGAGCACTACCTCCCCTTCTGAGTTGTTCTCTTCCTTTCCTCTTTCTATTGACTGCACTCTTTGTATTTTTCACATTCTCAACCCTTAAAGCAGCTTCTACTAGTTGTTGGAAGTCACAGAAATTTTGCACCACCACTTTTTCTTTGATGGCCAAATGCAATACCGCTTTAAACCTCCGACACTTAGTCGCTTCGTTCATAACCATTTCAGCTGCATATTGGGACAATTGTGTAAATCTGCACTCATATTTACTCACCGTTATCTCCCTCTAGGTGAGACTCAAAAACTCCCTCTACTTGTGCTAGATATACACCTTAGATAGGTATTTCTTCTTATAAGCAGCTTGGAAATCCTTCCATGTCAACACTGGTGGTTTTATCTGACTTCCTGGTGCACTTTCCCACCAATGCAAGGCATCTCCTTGTAGTATACTTGCAGTATACACTACCCTTTCATCATCCTCACAGTCCATCTGTTCTAATATTCTTTCTGTCTTCCTCCACTAAGTTTCAGCTTTCTCTGGATCGGTTGTTCCATAAAAGTCCACTGTGCCATACTTTCTCAGCTTGTCAAATTGTCTTCCTTTCTTAGTTAGGGCTAGGATAGAAGTTGATGGCATCTGATCCATAGCCTAGACAAAAGCCTGAACAAAGGCTTGGAATAGTCTAGGATTAAAAGGATTAGGCACTTGCTCTTCAGGAAGAGGTGACTTATGCATTTGTGGTTGAAAGGATTCACTATCTTGTCCTACAGTCGCCTCAGCAATTGCTGGAGCCTTAAACTCATCAGTACCCTCCTCTCTTGGTGAAAAATCAGGTGCAGCAGATCCTTGCAAAACTCCTCGTGTTCTTCTACGAGGTGGCATTTTACTCCTTCAATTTACATATTAACAATTAGCTTACATGATTTTAATCTTATTTCCTACATGTATGCTTGATATGCATATCACTTAATGCAATCCATCAATTCAACACTACAAACAATTAACTCAGCAATGCAAACAATTTATCACACATCATAATAATCAATGCTATAGCATATTTTAAGCTTAGGAATTCTTGAAAATCGTGGGCTCTGATACTAAAGATGTTGGTACCAGGTCTCGATTACAATATTTCTTGGTGACAGTAAGCGGGGTTGGGTGACTAAAAAAAAGAAAAAGAAATCACAATTAACATCTAATAATAAAAGAAGTTACAGTTGGGAGTAAAACAAATAAATGAACCTTTAATAATAAATGAAGTCACAGTGGTGACTTAATAAAGGGTATTAATAATAATAAAAAGGAAGAAGTCATAGTCGTGATTTAAAAGGTCACGGCCGTGTAAGAGAAGTCACGGCCATGTTTCTCAATGGGAGAGAGATGCTCGCGATCGTGCGCAAGTATGATCATGCATGGAGGGCTCCCTTTTAAAAAATGAGGGTCACACGATCGTGCGACCCTATAAAACAAGGGGTTCGTCACAATCGTGCACCCTGATGCACACACATACTTGTAAAGCTCATATCTATCAATTCTTTTATCCAAAAATTACAAACTTTATGTCATTGGAAAGCTAAGTGAATAATTTACAACTTTCATGAAGACAACTTTATCTAATTCTACCTGCATCAATACAGTTTATTCGTGGAAGTCAAGATACAATTTCTATCCCCCCTTTTTCTCTACTGCCTATTATACATTTTCACAAAACTAAAAGACCCGAATACAACAAGTACAAATCATACATAAAAAATTCTGAACATAACAGACTGCTAACACAACCATTTATTTAAGAACAATCTATCCAAAATCCATCAAACAACACACAATTTTATTCCCAACCGAAATTAACAACTTAAGAAAGTAGAAAATTTGAAAATGTACAAAGGAAACTTCATCAACTCTTTTGTTCATTTCTTAAACAATATTGAGTGTTTACATTGCTTTAATTACATATCAAGGGGCACAACAGTAGCATAATACAAAACAAATAAAAATGCTCATGTTTGATATGCTTCTAAGCTACCAAAAGTATCCGAACTAACTTAGTTACAAGAGATAAGTTTCTTGGAGATTGCCGAAGTTTGCAAGGTTCAATGATCTGTTTGTTCTACACCTGAGGAGTGGAAATAATTGGGTGAGCTGCGAAGCTCAGTGGCTAATATGTTTATAGTCATTGGTGACGAACCATACATACAACCAAGCATAGACATATTTTTATGTTACATTTGAATCTAACAATAAGATTATCCACAGTTCAAGCTTATAAACAAACATGATAGCACATAAATCAAATCATGTATTTTTCAATAATCAAAACATAGCATTTAATCGCATCACATGCTCAACAATTTAAAGCAAAATGCACACATATAATGGCTTGAGAGAATCCCGTGGAACGAAATGGTGAAATCGAAGTTTACGCCATGAACAAAATGAGTCTATTTTTTGAGAGCTCATATGCCACAAGCGGGCAACTGGGAGAAGGCTTTAAGTCAACATACATGTGATGAACGAAATGGTATCTCTCGTACCCACACATAAGCTTGATGCTCACACATTTCATTACATATTCATTCTTTCATGCTTTATTTTTTGCACTTTTCTGTTTTTCATCAATACAAAATGAAGTAAAATCTTTCAAGCATAACAAGTTAACAAATCATAATGCATTTTTCCCACATTCACAATTATTCAAAGTCTAGCAAATAAACATACATAAAAGCAAATAAATCAGCCCATCATCCTAACAACTATAAACGTGTTACCCACCTAATTAATAATAGCTCCAACTCAAGTTTGCCTTTCCTCTTACTCTTCGCTTTAATTTTCTTGATTCCCTTTAAACAAATAATCTTTCATTCAAACTAATATACTATAGAAAATTCCTAAAGCTCTAATATCCAAAAATAAGCTTAGACTTAACCTACGCATGATTTATCTAAGTTAGAATACCTAAAAGAAATCTAGTTAAAAATCTATGAAAATCTTAAAAAATGGATTTCTTGATTCTCTTCTTTCTCCCTTCATATTCAGCACACAAAAACTCATTTTTTCTAGTTCCTTCTTCTACCAAAGTAAGAAGAATAGATAAAGAATATCTAAAAACTCGAATGAACCTTTTCCTTCCTCTTCTTTCTCCTTTCTTTTTCTTTCCTTCTTCTTTTCTGTTTCAGTTTTTGCTCCTTTTCTTCTAGTTTCTTCTAGGTTTTCTTTCTTTCTTCCTTACTTTTCCAACACGTCTCTCATGCACTCTTCATTTACTCGTTCTCTTATTAATTTAAGACAACTTTAGTTTTTCCAAACTTACCCTTTATATTTAACTTAATGCTAACTTACTCCTTAACTTAATTCTAACATTTCCATTAATCCATACAAACACATATAAATAAAATATATTCATAACTAAACTCCAAAAATTTCCAAATTAAGAATTCTGTTCATGCTTGCTAATTTATTAGAATAAATTCTAAGAAAATTTGGGGTCCAACACCATGTGTCATATTGGTTGACCATTATGCCTATTGATCAACCGGTCACTTAATGACAAGTGAATATATGCATTTAATGTACGTTGGTTAACAATAAGCTATAATAGCCCTCCAGTCTCTACAAATAGTCATTGTAATAGCTATTTCTTGACTCTAACAGCTAGGAAAGGTCTTAAAACACTATAAATAGGTGTTTTCTTGTTAGTTTTAGGATCAAGAGGTGTTTAGGTGTCTTATACATACATTTGTACGTATTTATCGAGCATTTCAGCATCATTATCTCATATTTGTATGAGTGAGTCATTTTAAGTTATCAAAGTGAAGAAGTGAGATACTTTTAAGTTGTAATCCTTTATTAGAGTGTTTGGTATTATAACTAGGGGTGTTTTAAATGATATTAAGGTTCCTCTTATCCTTAGAAGAACATTGTAAAAAGGGTTCCTTTTGTCAAGAAAAGATTGCACACGAGTTATTGTTTGCCTTAAAAGAAGAATTATAGTAGAATTATAAGAAGAGTCTTAAAAGTAGATGTAAGCATTCTCTTTTCTTCGTCCACTTTAAATTATTATTCAATTGTTTGATTGATTAATGTTAAGTAATTTCTTTAAGAAGGAAACAATCGATCGTAAAACTAAAATATGAAGAAACTTAAACAAATTTGTAGGCACTTGTTTGAAAACAAGTTTACGAAACTAACCTAATATAAAAAATTTATATGGAACATAACTTTTGTGATTATGAAAATATTCATTGTGATAATTTTATAAGTGATCATTTAACATAATATCTTTAAAGTATCTTATATAAAAATTAATGTTATGTTTTGACACCAATTATGACTTATTCTAGTGATTTATAATCATTAAGCTAAAGTAATTAATGATAATATTTCATTTTTCTTAATTAGCATTAATTTAAAAAATTATTGGAAAATTTTAAATATCATTAAAATAATCAAATACTAATAATTGAGGAATAATATGATTAAGCCCAAATAAGGTGTATTTAATTTCATACTTTATGTTTGACTAAAATTTGTATGATAAAAATATTGAATTATACAAAAATTATGCATAAAAAAGGTATTCAAAATCACTTTAACATTTTTAATATTTGGATAGTGATAATGAGTTGCTAAACTTCAATATTGATTTATAAATATAATTTTAATTAGAGATTTAGAAATAATCAAAAGAATTTAATTTATATAATTTTAAATATAATTTAGGATTGTAATTATATTCATTTCTAACGTATTTAAAGAAGCTAATAAGTCATACATTAAGAATGATTGAACAAAAAAATGTATTTTAATCAAAATAGATTTAATTGTAAAGTTAAAAATTTTTAAAATCAAATATAAATATTTAATAATATAAATCAGTATTAAATATTATATTTTATTAGGGCATAATTAGTATTTAATTAAAATAAATATAATTTTAATTAAATTAATAAAGATACAAATATAACTGTAAATCGAAATAATTTCTATAAGAAGTAAAATTTTTGATATATTCCACTGTACATCATTTATAAAAAAATTTTAATTTATTCGTATTATTTAAAGTTGGACACTTGTGTAAGTATAGTAACATTATGTTTTATAATAAGATATAATTTATAATTAATATTTAATTATGCTATAAAATTAAAATATTTTTAGTTATAAAAATTATAAAAAAATCTTTAGTTTATTCTGTTATGCTCACAATCAGATCACGTCCCGCTTTCTTAATTTATATTTGTTATTATTAGTTTAAAATTGTATAAAAACAAATAATTGGTAGAAAAGAAATAATACGGAGATAACAAACGAGACCAGAATTCAAGATCGTTTTTTTTCAAAAAGAAAAAGAAAATAAATAAACGAGACAAGATCGCTGGAAGAGGTACATGTTCTGTTCCATGAACTGATCAATGTCACCCACAAACACCACGTCAACATCAAGCGGGCCCCACTTTATTTTTTCTCAATCCTGACCGAACTGCCCACTTTCTCCACGCTTCCCAGTGCCCGAACTGCCGCAGTAAGCATTTCGCGACATCTCTCTTTAGTACAAACCCAGCACACAGACTCAGCACTTTCACGCGGAGACGACAGATATTTCAGCTTTCCCGGGTTGAATATATGATAAAAAAAAGTAAGAATCGGCAATACGCCATCGCTTTAGTAGCAGCTAGGAAGGAGGGACTTATTATTTGGAAAAATTGAACACATTTGTTTGTTGATTCTAATTCTGTTTTTTGTTGTTTTTTAATGTAATTTTCAGTTTCATTTTTAGTTTTTGTTTGTATTTTTCTTTAAAATAAAAATAAAAATTTATTTGATTGTTAATGTTAATGTAGTTATATTTTTATGACTAATAATAACTACATATTAGATAAAACTTAAAGATAAATTATTTTTAATTAAATAAATTTATTTAATCTCTTATAAACTATTTATTGTAATATTATGTTATTTTAATAAAATAAATAATTTAAATTTTAAAATTTTATTTAAAAATTAATATTCATTTGAAATATTTTTAATTATAAATCAAATTTTATTTGAATATTTATATATTTTAAATTTAATTATATTATTTAATAATTATTAAATTTTAATTACATATAATTTAATTATAAAATTAAATAAAAATTAAATTATTCATAATTTTATTGATAATTAATTTTAATTTATTAAATATATAATATTGAATCAAATATTCATAATTTTTATTAAAATTTAAATAATTAAATAATATATTAAATGATGGTAAATTTAATTATGAAAAGAAACATAAACAAGAAACAAAAACTTTTTTTATAGTTTTCATAATTTTTGAAATTTAGAAGAAACTAAAATTAAAAATAGAAACTAAAAATTCAAACAAACAAATTTTTTATTGAATTAAAATTTAAAAATTAAAAATAAAAATAGTTTCGTTTGTTACATTTATTTGATTTTATACTAGTCAGCTTTCTGTCTTTTTTTTTGCGCGTGTATTTGAAGCTTTTTCTTCCTTTCGTTTTTGAAGATTTATGTTATCTATAGAGCAGGCATTTCCTGGTCTCAATTGGGATTTATTTTTTTTGTCTTTAAAAGATAGAAAAATGCAAAAAAGGTCAAAGACAAAAAAGTGAACCAAAACCAAACTTATTTTTGTCGTCTTTCGACACAGTTTTCAGAAATGGGTGTGGTTTGTGGACTTCAAAGGTTTGTTCATTTTTGGTATACTGGTGATCTAGCTCCTTTGCTCTATTGGGTTGGTGGGTCTCTAAAATAAATTGTTAATTTTGTGTGCTTTTTAGTTCTTATGTTTCACTTGCTAGTAACAGTTTCTAGTTTCAAGGTGGTTTTGTTTTTTTTTTTAACTTTTGGATGAGACTGGTTTGAATTTTAGTTGACATGGGATTAGGTAGTGAAGATGGTAGAGTTAGGTCCTCTTTGGATGGGAAGAAATCATAGGGGAGTAGGAAGAAGAAGAGAGTTGGTGACAGGGCGGCGGCAGCGACGGTGAGGATGTAGAGGAAACAGAGAAAGGATGCTGGTTTCAGTTGATGTTTAGAGGGAGCTGCATTTCTTCAAAATCCAAATTTTTTTTTTGAAAAAATAAAAAATTAGATAGATAGATTAAAGTTGAAGAACAACATTAAGAGATTAGTAATAATCTCCTTAGTCTCCTACAATAAAACGACAA
Organism: Erythroxylum coriaceum; assembly: GCA_026874005.2. Taxonomy (NCBI): domain Eukaryota; kingdom Viridiplantae; phylum Streptophyta; class Magnoliopsida; order Malpighiales; family Erythroxylaceae; genus Erythroxylum; species Erythroxylum coriaceum. Next base: position 6,741 of record JANQAP020473024.1, on the reverse strand, counting down.
CATACTACACAATACAAACCAATTGGTGCTTATCCAAGGTAAGTCAATTGTAAAAGAAGTAAGACTCCTCAACATCTACACATCGAAGATGCTAGTGTATCCAAATTTGGGCTATGAGGACAAAAGAAACATTTCCTTGTTTATGCTGGTCGTTTAATCCCATACTGTTAATAACTGGGATTTTTCTTTCTCTTCCTTACTGATTTCCTTTTTGCTGTTTTTGACTGCACACAAAAATTTGTTGAAATGTCAGGGATTTGAGTTACATATGATGGAGAATCACTATCCTCTGCTACTAAATCTAGACTACTTTTATGAGAGGAACCTATTTTCTGTTTTGTATTATTAGAGCTGGTATTCCTTGTCCTCTGACTTACTACACCGTAATCGCTGGAGTTTTTCATTATTAGTTGTTTTTTATACTCCAGCCTATTCTTAGAAATCTGCTTTTTCAACATGTTAGCCCAATCCATCTGACAATGCTCCAGATATTGTGAGGTGAAGTCATGCACTTCATTTTCTAGACCATCACAATCCACTTCAATAGCACTACGAACAACAACATCAGCCATAGAACATTCAATCGCATCAAAACCACCATTAAAAGCATCCACATCACCACTAAGAAGAATATCTATCTTTACTAAGGGTGTTTCAGAGACAACTCCACTACCTTCAACTACTGCACCAATTTTATCATCAACTACAACAGAAATCGGTAACTCCTCGTTAGCATGCTGAATATCCACAACATTATCAATATTCACATTAATTGCATTATTCTCCCTCTCAGCGTCTTTAGAAACATTGTCAAGCTGCTTATCCGATTCAGTCACAATAAAATTCTGATTATTAGCCTGCTGAAAATTCACAACATCAACTATATTCCCATTAACAACATTATACGCCAAATTCGTATTCTGCACTTCTAGTTGCATATCACAGGATTGCTCCATTGCAGCCAAATTCCCATTCGTTAAAAGTATATTGGCCTCTAAAATCTGCTCCTTCATAATTGATTTTTGTTTCAAATTCTTGTCCCCTAACTCCATCTCCTTGCTAATATGACTACGATGAACCACTAATGTAGGGGAGTCAACTACTTCCCCTTTAGATGCCTCTGTTTCACTAAACCCAAAATTTCTGAAGGATTTCCTGTTTTAAACTTATTCCCCATCAGTTGCCATGTTTTCTTCCCAGTTGTTGGCTTCCAAGGATAAGAAATATTAACCTCAGATTTCATCAATTCATTATTCTCGCCTAACTTCATTATAGGTAGTAGATCAGGGAGTATTGTATCCCTCCTCACTTCAATACAAATTTTGCCATAGCACACACGTTCCATAGTGGCAGTTTGAACATCCATGCTAATAGATTTACCTAGAGAGCTTGCTAGGAAACTCAAGCCATCCACACTCCAAAATTCTAACGGAACATTATAAAATTGGATCCATAAAGGGATAGTTTCTACTTTACCTTTGTTAAAATCGAATCCAGGTCTCCATCTTTGGATGAACAATGGTTGTCCACTGACATGCCACGGCTCCTGTTCCAGTATTTCTAGAATGTGGCTTTCAGAGTTGAACTTGAAGATGAATGAGTCATCATCCTAAAGCATGACTTTCTCTAAGCCTTTCTTCCCCCACTGAGCCTTTACCCAATCCTTCACAACTGGAAAAGTTATTCGCTTATTCCAGAATACCCCAACCAATGCAAAAGCCCAAAACTTGGCTTCTGCTTTAAGGAGTTCCACAGGAGGGGTTAAAATTCCATCCTTTATGACATTTTGAAAGTACCGCAGGGCACCCTGATTGCACTAAATCTGAGGCCTGGATTTCTATGCTCCTACACTGCACTTCACGCTCACCTTATCTGTCTTCATGTTGGAGTCTTGGTTGATCGGTTTATGCCTTGACACATCCGTATAAGTAGAAGCCCTACCCACCTCTATTGGGGACACATTAGGATGCCTCTCCGGGAAGCCTCGAAGAACTTTTATACTGAGAGTTGGGAATTCGTCTTTGGAGAGGGAGGTTTCCACATTCTCCATAGACGACGGACGAGCTCCCTCTACCGAAACGAAACGTACAGCCACCGTGGAGTTGCTAAAAAACTCGATTGAGTAGTAGCATTAAGGTGGTTCGTAAGATCTGAAGGTGGGGATCTCGCCGCCCGCACCTCTTACACCTCGTTCTTAGACTTTTGCTCTTTCCCAGTCGCCTCTCGCGCACAAACTCTTACTCCCTTTAGATCTAGGTCGTCACTCCTCTTGAAGCTTGCAGATCTCGATCCCCTGGCAGATGAAGTTGCTAAAGAGCTCGCGTGAGTTGTAGCATAGGTGGATCGTCGGATCTGGAGGTGGGTCTCTCTCGCCAGCGGTGCGACAGCCAGTGGGCTCTTTCTCTTCTGCGTTTTCTTCTCAACTACAGTTTGGTTATTTACCCAGTTCTAGTATTTCTACAACAGATCTACTGACGTGGTCAGAGAATCCGCAGACTGATTCCCCAGCCGTCGTCTCCGCCTCTCGCTCCCACCCCTTAGAAGAAACAAAGATGTTAGAGGAATCTCCCGAAACAGAGAAACTACGATGATCGGAAGTTGCTTCCTCCTTGTCGAGGACAAATCAAGCGTCTACCTTTTAGTGCTTGTTATGTTGCGAACTTTGTTCTTAGCATTAAGGGCTCAGTTTCTTTATTAGAGGAGAAAGTGCTAAATCAGTTGAGATAGTCAAGTGCTCTGTTAGCGGGACAAGCACTCATTTTGGTAGTTCCTACCTTGCACATGGCACTAGTTCAAATCTTGCTGTTACTAGTTTGTATTTCTACCTAGACGATTCATTTTATTAGTTTTCTTTTTCTGGCGTAATGGATGACATTTTTTTTATAGAAATGGTGGGAAGTTATAGGCAGGTCAAAGTTATAAAGGAGGTACATGGTACTTAGTTAATTATAAGGAGATGCAAAAAAGAAAATGTTTTCCTTTTAGGGATGTCAATGGGCCGAGCCGACAGCCTACTAGTTGTGGCCAGTCGGGCCTCGGGTGAGCCGGGCCGGCCAACCCGTTTATATGTTTTTTATAAAAATAATACAAAACGGCGTCGTTTTGGACAAAACGGCGTCGTTTTGGACAAAACAACTCCATTTTGCCCAAAATGGGCGGGTCATGGCCCGGGTGGACCATGGTCGGCCCGTGGCCCGGCCAACCGGGGCCAAAAATGGACTAAACCGGGCTGAGCGGGGCGAGCCGAGCTGAAATTGCCATCTCTATTTCCTTTACCGCACTGGTAATAAGCTGCGGATGGCAATTCTAGTTGGAAACTCCAAATGTTCACAATTGAACAAAGTTGCTTGAATTCAAATAATAGACAGTTATTTAATCGCTTGAGATTTTGTACCTGTGTACTTTCTTATTCTGGTCAGTCAAATCAATGTTTACTTTTGGTATCCACATAAGTCCTGAAACAGTCCATTTTAATTAGATTTGATGACAAGTGTAAAATTTTTTAGATTGATATGCGACATGCTTTACTTTTGAAAAGCCTTCACCTCATTAAATTATGTTGAGGTTGCCATTTTGATGTCTGTTTTCATTAACTTCTTATCTACATACCTACTGGAGTATTGTCGAGTTTAACTTGTTAGTAACATTAAGCAATGGTTGTCTGTAGGTTCCACTTTTACCAGCTAACCCTCTCCATTTCTTTCACTTTATGCTAAATGCTTTAAGGCTTTGCTTTCTTCTTGGTTGTTCCTCTGGATGTGTCAAGTGACTGAAAGGTGGGTTTACCCTTCATTTAAAATCGATTTATTGACATCCCTTTGCTCACTAAGATTTCACACGTTAATTTGCATTCGCAAGTATTTATATGCAGCACTATTTCTACATCTAAAGCTTGCAAGCTATGGCTACATGTCCTTTGAAGTCTTCTGTTATCTAAATATTAATGTGGAAATCTTTGTCTGATGTCAACAGTAAGTAAATCTACAAATGATAAAAGTAGAGACCAGCCAACTGCTTTTATAGTCTCATCCATAAGCACAAGTACTGCAAAAAGTAATTCATCTTCTTCCAAATTTGAGGAGGAACTCAAAGTTGCTTCTCGGCTACGGAAGTTCTCATTTAATGATCTTAAGTTGGCAACAAGAAATTTTAGACCTGAGAGTCTTCTTGGTGAAGGAGGTTTTGGTTGTGTGTTTAAGGGTTGGATTGAAGAAAATGGAACTGCTCCAGTGAAACCTGGTACAGGGCTTACTGTTGCTGTTAAAACTCCTAATCACAATGGGCTTCAAGGTCATAAAGAATGACTGGTAAAGGAACTAAAAAAATACATTACAATTTTCAGGTTCTGAAAGTGTTTTCTTCCCTCCTAGCTATTTTTTTCAATGTAGGTTTCAAATATTCAGTGAATTTTGAAAAAGTTTGGCTTTTGATTGTTGACTTCTTTACATTGCAGGCTAAAATAAGCTCTCTAGGTGATCTTGTTCAACAAATCTTGGTTAAACTGATAGGTTACTGCATTGAAGACAACCAAAGGCTTCTAGTTTATGAATTTATGCCTCAAGGAAGCTTGGAGAATCACCTATTTAGAAGTATATTACCACCCTTTTCTCTTTCTGGATGCCCTTTCATCTTTTTTTTGTGATTTACAGTCAGAGAATAAGAATTTTGACTTGACTGATGTTCGTTTAGCTCAACCTAATGATAAAGCATGATTTTATGACATCATCGGAAAATGTTTAAGCATTCTATTTTACTATATATGTTAACTGTTTCCAGTTTGATAATCTAGTTTCTTACATCGCTGAGTTAATTTATACCATAGGAAAGTTTTGTGATCTGATCTGTGTACTCCTGTATTGGGCCAGTCTAATAACATTTCTCTTGATAAGGCATTGAGTTTCCTAGTCTTAAACTTCGCTGATTATGGATAAGTTGGCCCAGACATAGACTGTGGAATTTAATTTCAGTGCGGGCTTTACTTTACATGACAAAATTTCCTTTAATATTGCAATCTGATGTTCCTTTTTGATGCTACTGTTGTATACAGGGTCTCTTCCGCTTCCATGGTCCATAAGGATGCAGCTTGCTTTAGGTGCTGCAAAGGGTCTTGCTTATCTTCATGAAGAAGCGGAGAGTCTAGTGATACATCGTGATTTTAAAACCTCCTATATCCTGTTGGATGCAGTAAGTAACATATTCTTCACATAGAAAATTTTGTCAAATTCAAGTTTCTTGCTCTTTTATGTCTTAATAACATGTACTTCCAGGATTACAATGCCAAGCTTTCAGATTTTGGGCTTGCCAAAGATGGTCCTGAGGGAGATAAGACACATGTGTCAACCCGTGTGATGGGAACCTATGGATATGCAGTGCCGGAATACGTAATGACCGGTAAATGCTTCTCACTGGTTATACTTAATGGTAAAATGAGCTTACTTTGTCCATAGGCTTCTAATGCAAGAATTCCTTCATGCCCTCTATGCAATTCAATACCATTTTTGGCAAACTAAAATTAACTGGCGACTCTCAAAAGCATTGATTGGTGTATATCTTTCATTCATAGAGTTATATCACTTAACATGAATAGACGTTTTTGTTGTACTTCTAAACCAACTTGCGGTGCATAAGCACACACTACATTGAGATTTTTGCCATCATAATCCTATCATTTACCCTTGTGATCCCCACTACTTGGTTTATAAGTTCCTTGACCACTAAGATACCTACCTCATTCTGCAAGGGTCACGAGGGAAGAAATTACAAAGGTTTTGAGGGGGGATGGGGTGTGGAAGAGCCATAGGGCCGGATGAGATCCCTATAGAGGTATGGAAGCGGATAGGAGTGGTCAGTATTGACTAGTTAGTTCAGTTCTTTAATGTGATCCTCGAGTCAGCCAAAATGTCAGATGAATGGAGATTGAGTAGGTTGATCCCCTTATACAAGGCCAAAGGAGACATCTAACACTGTCATAACTATAGAGGCATCAAATTACTGAGTCATACCATGAAACTGTGGGAGAAGGTAATAGAAAAGAGAGTCCGAAGAGCTGTTTCTATATCGGCCAACCAATTTAGATTTATGCGTGGTAGGTCCACGACAGAAGCAATAAATCTACTCCGTAGACTAATGGAATGCTACAGGGAACGAAAACGAGATTTGCATATAGTTTTTATTGATCTGGAGAAGGCGTATGATAGGGTTCCTAGGGAACTCTTATGGAGGTGTTTAGAGGCAAAGGGCATTCCTGGGACTTATATTAGAGTAATTAAAGATATGTATGAAGGAGCATTGACTAGTGTAAGGACGATAGGAGGTGACACAGAAGCGTTTTCTATTGGTGTTGGGGTACATCAAGGCTCCGTTTTAAGCCCTTTTTGTTCACTTTAGTGTTAGATGAACTCACCAAACATATTCAAGAAGAGGTACCTTGGTGTATGTTATTTGCTGACGATATTTTCTTGGTAGATGAGACCAAAGAGGGGGTCAATTTCAAGTTAGAATATTGGAGAGACACGTTAGAATCGAAAGATTTTAGAATGAGCAGGACTAAGACGGAGTATTTAAAATGCAACTTTTCAAAAAGACAGATGGTACATGAGGAGGCGGTAGCAATTGGTACTGACGTCATACCACAAAATTTGAGTTTTAAATATCTAGGGTCCATCATCCAGAGAGATGGTAATATAGATGCCGATATTGTACATCGTATTCGATCTGGGTGGGTCAAATGGCGAAGCGCAT
>JANQAP020472317.1:0-15493 GCA_026874005.2 Erythroxylum coriaceum | reverse complement strand
TTAATTAAAATATTGTAATTAATTAATTAATTACAATATAATTAATTAAAATATTATTAATAATTAATTAACTACAAGATAATTAATTAAAATATAATTCATTCATTAATTAAAATATTGTAATTAATTAATTAAATAAAATATAATTGATTACATTATAATTAATTAAAATATGTTAATTAATTAAAATATAATTAATTAATTAATTATCTACAATATAATTAATTAAAATTAATTACAATATTTTAATTAATCAACATATTGTAATTAATTAATTACAATATTAATGAATTAATTATAATTAATTAATTAATTAAAATATAATAAATTTTAATTTCTCAACATTTTTTACAAACCAACCACTATCAATGGTAATGGTAATCATTCATTCCTCTTAACCAACCATCAAAATTGTAATTAATTAATTAAAATATAATAAATTTTTATTTCTCAACATTTTTTACAAACCAACCACTGTCAATGGTAATGGTAATCATTCCTTCCACTTAACCAACCTATAATTGTAATGATAATATTCATTCCCATTCCTCACTATATTCATTCCCATTCCTATTACTATTCTCTCATGCAACCAATCGCCTCCTTAATTCTAGGTATTGCTCCTATATCTATTCCTCCGTATAGGATGACACCTGTGGAACTTAAGGAACTTAACACTCAGTTGCAGGAGTTATTGGATAAGAGTTTTATTAAACCCAGTGTATCAACTTGGGGAGCTCCAGTTTTGTTTATGAAGAAGAAGGATGGAACCTTGAGATTATTGCTTGATTAATTGGTTAAGGGTTTGATAAGTTTAGGTTGTTAATTGATGTCATTACTTAAGGAATGGATTGTCTTGATATCCATGTATTTAAATTTGGAAATTATGAGTTGTTAAAGGAATAAAGGTGTTCTTATGAATGCAAATATGATCCAAAGGATATGAGTTAGGTGCTTTAGGTATGAAATGTGTGAATGTATATTGCTAGAAAAGGTTGATGAATGTATGATTGATGAATTTAAAGTAATCAGACTTACTCAAGGTATAAGCCTGAATCCAAAGTGGTAATATACAAGCTATAATAATTGAACGGTCAAGATTTGTGAATAAGAATACATACTCGAAAAGGAACATGACACATATACATGTGCATGATTGTATGTTCATATGATTGAAAAAACTAGTGATTGTGAACTATGTGTGTATTACTTGACTATAGACGCACAAGTTGATCGCCAACATCCAGACATAGCTAGATCATCAAGGCAATAACTATTTTGGAACATATTATGAGTTAACCTAGATGTCTGATGAATTGTATGTGTAATGTGGAATGTGTGAACAAATAAATGATGAATGTCAGACTTAGATCCAAAGAATTTGATATATGACATGAGCACATTGAGTGAAAAATACTAAAAGCATGATATGTGAATTGATGCATCGCATTACATTGAAATGCATGATTAGATAAAGTAGTTATGATTGGAGTAGCCAATGTGAGAAAAGAGCTTAAAGCTTAAGATTGTGCACAAAGAGCCACAGGCTCAGATAACAATGAGCCTGATATCCATAATAGATACAAGACAGTAAATTAGGTTGATAGGCGCTCGGTCATAATAAAGAAAAATAAAAAAGAAATCACATGTGCATTTGCATATACAATTATACATATATCATATGAATGATTGTGATGAAATTATTGAATTGTTTTGAAATTTTGATATACAATGTTAGTATACAGTACTTGTTGAAATATGAAAAAATGTGATATGGAATTGGATACTGGATTTTGTAATACACTTGCTAAATTGAGTAATGTAATTTATTTTGGTGCTCTGACTTGAGTGAGCACATCAATGATGGTTCACTCACTAAGTTTACAAACTCATCAAAATTGCAATGTTGATTTTCAAGTTCAAGGGAGATCTAGCTTCTAAAGCGATCTAATAGAATTCTAGTACTATTATTTCAGGGACAAGAATGGCTCAAAGGTCTAGTCAGTTAATACCTATGAAGTCTAGATAGATGTCTTTTGTATTAGCATTCCATGTTATAACACACATTGAGTTCAAAACTATTGTGTATGATCTACTTGAATTTGGAATGTTAATGACATATATGGCTTATTATGATTATGAAGGAAACAAGTATTTGGAAATGTTTAAGTTATATTGATGCCTCAGACTATATTTATGTGATTGTTTTGATGTACCATTTTGGTATAGTATATTCTTAACTATCTGTGGATATATTCGGGCATATACGCTATGGGTATGGTATGTTACATGTAATATCCTTAATGTTTAGTTTTTCTCAGAAAATATAGTCTCATACTAAACTTATGGTTAAAGAAGTAGTTTTTCAAATTTTCAATGAATGCAAGATACTGAAGGAAATTAATTAGAAATTCATCAGTCTCATTCCTAGAGTTCCTTATTCAAGTTTTATGAAGGATTATAGACATATTTCTTACTATAATACCATTTATAAGATCATATTCATGCTATTAACATCTAGACTTGACATTGTTTTGATTAATTACATTGTAATGTGCTTTCATTAAAGTGACATTAAAGTGAGACAAATTAGTGATAATATATTACTTTTATGAGAATTAATTAAGAACTACAATAAAATACACTCTAGCAAGAATTGTATAGTCAAGATTAACCTCTATAAAGAGTTCAAATTGGTTGAATGGAGCTTCTTTTTGAATATTTTAAGGAAATTTAGTTTCCCAATAAAATTTATACAGTAGACTGAATAATGTATGACAACTATCTTCTTTAGCATATTAGTCAATGATAAGCCTTCTGAACTTATTAAATGTGCTAAAGTCTTGAGACAAGGGGATCACTTATCCCCATTCTTATTAACTTAATGTATGGAGGTCTATATATTGTCTATGCAGTCAACCAGAAGGGGAGCTTTAAGTTTCATTCATAGTTCAGAAAGCTGAGACTATGTAGCTTATCATTTATAGGTGACATGATTCTCTTTTTAAAAATTGAAGCGAGCTTCATAAGTGCTTTAATATCTATTATTCACTCTTTTAAGGAGCTTTCAAGTATTTCAATTAGAAAAGAAAAGAGCCAATTATTTATCTTTTCTAGTGCCTAACATCTGTCCCATTGCCTTTCCAATTTATAGGATCAAAGATTATTAAACCTTCTTTTACTTAATTAAAAATTCCTACTTCCTCCAAAATATCTACTTATATTTATTTTCATCCATTAAATGTTCATAGGAGAATTTCCAACTAGTGAAACAAAAACATATATTCTACTAGAGAAACTAGTCTTATCGACCTTATAATAAGTACACTTTATGTTCACTGGAATTTTAATGTGATATTTTTAATTAGTATAGTCAAGACTTTGGAGTAGATTATAAGGAGATTCTTTTAGTCTGGAGCTATTTTAAAAAATTAATAGCTGATGATAAATAGAGTGATGTATACCTACAAAGGGAAGGGGGTTTAGTTATTCATAATACTCTAATAATAGAAAAATATATAAAAGCTTTCCACTAATAATCAAGCCCATTAGGTAAATTAGATCTATGCTTACCATATGATGAGGGAACCTTTAGAATTCACATCCTAAATCTAACTATATATAGATAAGGTTACATATTTTCAAGTTAAAGGATACGATTTGGTTGGAATTTAGGAATAAGCTTGGTAATGGTGCTTCTATTTGGTTTTGGCATTACAATTGGACCAACCTTGGTCCTCTACGTAAGGTTTAAAAGCTCTCTCATATTAGGAATTCCAATCTAGATCAAGCATTAGTGAAAGATTTCCTTTTTAATAATCAAAGTTTCAGTAATATAATGTAAAGGAAATCTCTTATGATTCATTTCCTTAACTATAATCTTAATATTAATATAAAGGATTCAATTTAAAGAAGGAAACATTACTCAGGATTATTCACAAATAAATCATGTAAATAGTTGTTAAGAAATTATATTCTTAGGCTAAAATGGTATAAGTTTGTGTGGTTTAAGAAAATATACCATAAAGTATCTTTCATCCTAAGGCTTACCACTAAGAAGATTCTAAGTACAATAGATAGGATAAAGGGAAAACTTTTCAAATTTATATATATTCCAAGATCAAGTGCTTGAATCTATTTAACACCTCTTCTTTTAATGCAATATTTTGTCTTACATTTAGTGAAGAATTCAATAATTTTGGAACCTATATGGTCTCGTTACAAAATGGCAAGGTTTGTTCAATTAGATATATCAAATTTTAAATGATGGAAAATGTTAGTTTATAAAATCTCCTTTGGAAGTATGATTTATGCTCTCTGGAAAGAAAGGAACAAAAAATTATTTCTTAACAAGACTATTCAGAGATTGAGTTTCTTGAAAGATCTGATAATCATAATCATTATGCAATTGGTGGCTTAGTGAATTCTCCTAAGATACAATGAAAGAGTTCATCAAAAATGGAGAATTGTCTAGTATGAAAGTAAGGGCTTTTCCTAAATCATAGCAAGGTTACTTCTATAAATTAAATAGGAGCATATTTAAATATCGTTAATGATTGATTCTTGCTTTGCTGCTCTTTCATCTTTTATAAGTAGGACCAAGTCAAACTTAATATTGTGAAACTAATGTACACCTACTAAGAAGTAATCTCCTTAGCTTACTTTATATCTAGTTAGTAGATTTATTAAGTCATTTTTTATGGTTAAAGTTGTAAGGCTTCTTTTTGTTTAGTAAATTTCAAAAGAAAAGATCATGATATATTGTAAAATTTATTGATTATTAGTTTATTCTAGTTTTGCTATATCAACATTTTAAATAGTAAGTCATGATTATATAGGGCTATAGAACATTTGTAGATAATGCATATGTAATTATGGCTATAAAGAGAAACAATTGAAGTCAAAACTTGTGAAAGCAATAATTAATTTCATTTAGAAAGCTAAATAGCAAACTTAGAAGAGTTTTTTTAATAAAAGTAAATAACATGCTAAAATTAATTAGAGAGAGTACCAAACTTGGAGTTAAAAACAACTCTAAAGGGAGAATGAAGGACACTCAATAACCAAATGCCAACTTACAAACTTAAATTAGAGCTGACAAAAAATAACAAAAATTGATAGAAAATAACACAAATAGTTAGTTAGAGACTAGAGCTCCTAAGTAATCGATAAATCATGTCTCATACTTGAGGGAATGTCTTAAGTGATAACCATTTATCTAATATACTAGAGAGTATTTTTAATGAATTATTGTGTAGCCTAGCTTTTTGCTTGAAATATTCTAGAATTCCTATCTATCCATAATGTATAGACTCTATAATTGATAACTAGCTTAAAGATAGTTAAATCCGCCTTATATATTGATCTAACTTGTTTAACCTATGAAATAAATTATGACCAAGAGATTATTATATAGGTAAGCCTATAAAGTTTTAAGAGAGGAATTTTAAAATGGAAGAGTAAGCACATGCCTAGTGAAGATGGTCAATATTTTGCATTGATTGATGGAAAAGAACACAATTTACACTAAAGGTTATGCCTCTAAGTATATCCATTATTGACAGATTATTTATAATATCTAACCATAAAATGAAGGAGACCTTAAGTGATCTAATGGCAGACCAACCAAGCTTTCACCTGGAGACTTAAGAGAAAGGAGGTTTAACAAGATTCATATAAGATTTTTTTATAAATATTCTAGATGTATGGTGTATCCACATAAGTTAATCTTCTAAAGATATATGATGATTATAAGGATATGCAGTACTCATTAAACATACTAGTCATTTATGTTTACTGCTCGATTGCTGTCCACTTATGAATATGTTCACATTAGCATTTGAAGGGATAAGTAACTTCAAGTGTTCCAAGCCAGGGATCTTATGCAGAGAACTCAGATAATGCAAATGATTAAGCCAAAACTATGCCCTTTCTTTATTGCTAATCTTAAACCTGCTACCAAGGTTCATTATGTTCCTTATTTTGAATATTTAGTTAAAGGACAAAGATTGAGATGGTTTAACTTAATGGAACAGATTCTATAGCTCTTAATGATGTAAGTATTCAAGCACTCACTTAAATAAATTAGGGATTAGTAAACATCATCTTTTTTTTTTTTAGCTAGAAGCATTAATAAGGTAATACCTAAGCCTCCCTCCTCCGCATATGATCACACGATGATCCAGTTAACCTTTGCACCATAGTCAATTTTAGTTAGCCCACCAGTATTAAGTTTTTTAAATTTCTTTCAATGTCATTAATCAATTGTTTATGTAGGAAAATACGAGAGAAATAGTGGATATGCATGTTGTTTAAGACTGACTTAATAAGCTAGAGCATTCTAGCATAAGACAGATTGGTACTATTTTAATGATTAATTCTTCTTTTACTTGTATCAAATAATGACAATGTTTTTTATAACTTACCCTCTTATCCAATATTAGAATTTCAAGGTACTTGAAAGGCAATTCTTGCAAATGTAATCTTAATATACTTTAAAAAATGCTACTTGATTAATAAAATCTAGAGAAACGTATAAACCACTCTTATGATTATTCATAAAAAGTCTTAAAAGTGAGTTGATCAGGTCCAACGATTCTACAAAAACTTAGATTGAAGTTTGATCTACATCATAGAAAAGCAAAATGTTATATTCAAAAAACTAAATTAAATAGGTTTAGTTTCTTACATCTATATTGGAATTAAAAGCCTTAAGGCTAGTCGATCTTCATTGGTATGATTCTAGCAAGAACCTCTAAACAAATTGCAAAAAAGGTGAGGAGATAATGGATGTCCTTGACTAATTCCATTAGTTCCATAAAAATATATGGTAAGATCTTTGTTAGCTAGGATGGAGAAGGAGGTTGAGCATATACCTTTGATCTAAGTGTTAAATAAAGGCAATATAAGAGACTATTAGACTAAACTAAAATATTTAGTAAAGTCTAAGTTTAGAGAAAATTTGTTTAATACGCCCTTAATTTTATAGCTCTTGAAAAGCACTTGGGCAAAAAGTAAATTATTACCTATATTCCTCCCTAAAATAAATGCTCCATAACTCATATTGTTGAATGAATCTATGACTTCCTTAAGTCTATCGACTAACATTTTAAAGATAGTTTTATAGGTAACATTGTACAAATAGATAGGCCTTATGTCATTTAAAGAATCCAAATTTGGCTTCATAGGAATGAGTGTCACATATTTAATATAAAACTCTTTAAGCATGATCCTCGTAGAAAAGAACTATATATTTATTTTAGTGAATGAGTTACCAATTAAGTGCTAGGATTTTTGAATAAAGAGGGAAATAAAACCATCTAGGATAAGGGCTTTCTTTAGAGTAATGGAGAATAGTACATTCTCAACATCAAGTTCATTGAAATGGTGTATAAGGAATGTATGATGTGAGAGTTTAATAAATTAAGTGATAAATTGTTTTAAATCTCATAGATCTGATGATTAGTGTTGATAATAACCTAAAAGCTTCTTAAAAAAGTTAAGCACTATACCTTTAAGATCATATTTCTTATTTTAAGTAACACCATCAATCAAAATTTAGGTGATCATGTTCTTATTCTTGAAACATAGAATAACATTATGGAAGTATCTAGAGTTTGTATCACCTTCCTTCACCCTGTTAATCTTGGCTCTTTATTTGAGTGGCCTAGAGTTAGCTTTAAGAGCATTCCATTCTTTTGTTTTGACTATAGGATACTTTAGAACTTAATCAACCTGAGCTTAGATATTTATCAAAGAAAAATCTTTCAATATAGCTTCCTAGTGTTTTCTATTTTATCGAGCAATAGTTGCTTAAGTTTAGTTCTTATATATTAATGTTTCCTTAATATCTTGAAAGTTTCATATTATTCAACCTAATTCCTAAACCTCTAAATCTAGTTTCATAAAATCCCTCATATTTAATAAGAAATTTCTTAAATTTGAATAGAACTTTGAGATAATTATTTCTAATCCCCAAGTTTACCTCTTTTGTTATATGGTACGAACAAAGAGGTTTGTTGAAATTGGTTGAGATAAGCATAAATGTGTAGAGCAATTCAAGATTTGTAGTGGTTCAATCTAATTCCTTTTTTATTAACCAATTATCAATTTTTTATTTGAACAAATTTAGAAGGCTCCTCTAACATTTATATCAATAAGTTAAGTAGCTGATAGGCATTCCAAAAGATCATCATTTATGCATCTCTCATATAACCTATCTCATTTCGCTTCCTAGGAAAATAAAATTTATTTGAACTCTCTTATAACTAACCAAGGTTGGTTTATAAATGACCCTGTCAATTTTAGATCATTCCATAGTTGCCTTCTTTGAAATTTTAGGTTAAACGTATGACATAAATGTTATCGTAAGGATTTGATCTAGCTGTTGCACCTCTAAAAGGACATACTAATCTAAGGATGAAACCTAGTTCACTTTAACCTTATTAGGGTCATAATTGATCATGATTTTACCATTAAAGTGAAACTAATGATTAGTGATTATTTCAAAATTTTTTCCCTAAATCCCCATGAAATGTTGCATATTAAGAACTTTTACCATTGTTTCCAAAAACCTTATAATATAAATTTATCTTAGATAATTGACAATTATCTATTTCTTCTTAGGCAATTCATGCCCCTAAAGTTATAGAATACTTGAGATGATATATGGGTCTGAGATACTTTCTTCTTATTTTTCATAGTTGTTTTCCATTTTTTCCCAGGTTCAAGACTTATTGCCTTATCCTCAAGACCTTTACTAATTAGATCATTTTTCTAAGATTCAACCTAAGCAGATTCCATGTGTTTTTTAGAGTGGCTTTAATCTGTTTGCTTACTTGATTTTAGATTATGGGAAGTTAGAGATCTAAGGCGTATAATTAAAGGAACAATCTCATTCACTTATTTAGTATTTGCCTTAACATTGTCAATAGTTCTCCATTACATTGTTGAATATTAAGGATATCTTCTAAAAGCTTGATTTATACCTACTTTCTGTATCTCTCCAAATCATTTAGATACATTTTGTTGTTCTCATTGATATGTAATTTCAATGGTCTCCTTTGTAAAAGATCATTGTTTATCTAACCTCATGATTGACATGACCTCAGGAAGATCCACTTTCATGGCTACTTCTATAAATATTCTTACAAATCCAACACATATCTTTATGGAGTTATGCTTATATATATAGACAAGATACCCTATTACACTCATAAGGTAACTTAACCTAGATATTATCTATTATTCTATAGGAAGATTGTGAAATTAAATCCACAAAGGGATATGCTTCAGTTTTCCTTAAACTTAACCTTGACTTGCATTTTACTATAAGAAGAGGTTTTTCCACAATGTGATAGGGCCCCTTTTCTAATACTTTCTACAAGCTCAGGGTATCTGAGAAGTTCAATAGGAATTGTTCATCATCATTAAGCAATATATTATCCAAATCTAATCTAGAATAGATTTTCAAGGCCCTAAAAGGCACCAATGAAAATGCAACTCCCTACTTATATGCTCTAAAAATTGACCACACCTTTTTACAGCACCTTAATTAGGGGAGAGATCAATGGGAAACTGAAGGAAAAGGAACCAATAATAGGGTAAAAAATGGTTAACAGTCAAAGGTTGGTGAAACGTCACCTAGTACTTAACTCCAAGTTCACTTAGTAGGTTATGTTGTTGGGGTAAGTTTAGCAAGGGTTGTTACATCACTTCCTTAGAGTAGGTAGGAATCGTCAATATGAATAGTGAGTGTCACAAAAATAGCGACAAAATGGGTAGGAATAAGTCCATAACCGAAAGCCTTAAGTTCCGTAACAGTATAGGGAGAAGATTTAGGAGAGGAGAAAAGGGATATAGGAGCAAAAAGACAATGGAAGCCTAAGGAAGCAAGGAAATAGTTGGGAGACGCAAGATGCTAGTAGGTTGGTGGTCAAAGAGACTTTTGGTTGCTTTCTTATTAGGTGGCATGAAAGGAGTCCACCTAAATAACTAATAATAAGAAAGGAAAACAAATCATGTGTAGAAGGTGTAAAGATGAAAATTTGATAAAGAGAATGAAGAGTATAAAATTGCAAAAGCAAGGAGAGTGAACCTAGAAGAGTTTTGCTTCAAGCTGGAATCAAGTTAATTAGTAGAGCATATTCAGTAGAATATGAGCAAAGGTAAGTTTGCGGTGTTCTAGGCTGATAATTGGATGCCGAATAAACTTTTGCTAACCATAATTTGGAGAAATTCTTCGACAATAATATTGGAAAAAGAGTAGAAGATTATTATGATTTTAGTGATGGATAGAAGTTGTACGATTTCTATCAACTACAACCAACATCAATCTTATATATAGTGAGATACTATAGATACTTGATACGGCAGATTATGTTAGTGGAATCTTATTCCTACGATTTTATAGGGATGGATAGAAAGTGCAAAAGATAACAAATCATAACTTAGCTCCTATGGTTGGAATATACCAATATAAATTAAACGGAAAGAAAAGGGTTGATGTACGAACAAAGAAAATTAAGTTGCCTGACATATTAGCAAATTGAATCTTACATTTTTTCTACTTGTTCTCCTTGATTGGCCTCCAAGGGAGACATAGAAGCATTTGTCACCGTAAGAAAATTGTAAATTACTGACAAAAATTTACTGACAGAACAAATTTCGTAGCACATTACTAACAGAACATGCTTTTTGTCGGCACAATTGTTAGGAAAAAAGGTGCTTTGTAACGGAAAAAAAATTTCGTCGGTAAAGGAGGAGATGAAACTTTTTCTAATAGAAGTTAGCAACGGATCAGTGAAAGTCATCGTAAAAATAGGCATCAATGAATCTTGGAAAGAAATATCGATGAAATTTCTATCATTCGGCAATTTACTAATGGAATGTTTATTTTGTCAATAACTTCAATGACGTCGGGTTGTTGTTTTAATTCGAAGGAAAATAATGTCATTTACTTAACCACAATCGCTTCCTTATCACATTTTGATGCAGGTAGATCCCTCCTCACGTTTTATATAGTCTGTGAAAAATTTCAAAAAGCCTTTCCCTCCAACCTCGCCATCATCGTCTTCTGGTGTTCTCCGGTTATAAACCATCACTAAAACAAACAGTACCTTTAGCGACGAACATAAATGTCATCAAACAATAACCAATCGTCGCAAATACTAATTTGTGATGAAACATATCATTGCCCAAATCATCGCTGAATCTCGGTAGCAAAACAAAATCTGCAACATTTAGCTAAAATCATCGCCAAAACATTTTTTTGACACAAACAATTCGTCAGTAAAAAGTATAACTGACGAGAATAAAGAGCATCGTACATAGTTTTTTGCGATGTTTCTATTTCGTAGCTAAAAGTTTTTCCTACTAAACTGTATTCGTTGGTAATTATTTTTAATGACGATTTCCTTTTGGTAGCATAATGATTTTAGCGTTGTTATAGGGAAATGTTTTTAGAGAAATTCTTGAAAACGTAGGTAAAAACATTTTGTGATGATTTAGTTTTGGTAGCTAATAATTTTTTATGACGATTTTGCTTTTGTAGCAAAATAGTTTTAGCTACTAATTTGTGGTTGTAGTAAAGTGTTTTTAATGACGTTCTTGTAAACGTAGGTAATAACTTTTTGTAACGATTTTGTTTTGGTAGCTAATATTATTTAGTGACATTTTAATTTTGTATTATTATAATTGTTAAAAACAAATTTATTTTAATTTATTACAATTTTAGGACAGTTTATTACATCTGAGTCACTACCACTAATATATGCAAAACCTAGTATTTGTTTAACTATTTTTTTAAGCTTGTTCCCTTCTTTTACATTACGATCTAACTTCTTTTCCTTACATTGTAACTTAGTCTTTAATGCCTGGTTCTCCTCTTGAGGCGCCGTCACATATGTTGGTCATGACAAAGATGCACCAACAGGCTTAGGGCCATACCCAAGACCTTTGATATAGCCCGATCATGTACTAAGGGCATTGTTGCAAATGTCATCGACATTGGGCTGATACTAGGCGTTTACCTATAATTTATTTGTACTTCATAATTACTTTGTGTACCTCAGACAATGACGTCTGCAGCAACTCCTGCATCTTGCCCTATAATTTAAAGTAAAAAATCGAGTTAACTAAAAAATTATTACTTACTATTACACAGAAAAATAAATTATAATATTAATTTATTTGTACTTACATAATTACTTTGTGTCTCTTTAGACGTCCAGCCTTGACCTTTCTTGTAATGTGTGTGCTTGTACAGTGTGTTCTTATCACACTCTTGTCCTTGGAGTTGTGTTTGGCTCTATAATATGAATTTAAAAAATTATAACCAATTAGAATTTATTATATTAAAAAACAGAATAATAAATTGAAAACGTTACACTTACAAATTCTTGTCGGACGACGACAAATGATCTGGAGCCGGTGTTGGTGTTATAAGGAGTCTTCATTTTTACTCTGAAACCTTGGCTTTCTTACACTTTTCCTAAATTAAGAGAAGTAGTTATGAGATGTATAAACAAAATTAATAGAAGGAAATATGAAGAGAAAAAAAACAAACCTGAACCTTCACTGAAGTCCAATAATCGTACATTTCATTCCAATTTTTTGGAGTCACCTGTTCTGGAACATGTCTCCTTGCCTCTTCATCGGAAGGGAAAGACTGTTAATATTTATGAAGTCGATATCGATGATCCTTCACCCTTTGTTTCAATAGTGAACTAATACTGCTTGAAACTTCAGATATGTCAATATCAATGATATTGAGCTTCATATGTGAAAAACATGTATAAGTTCAGTTATTATTTTTTGTAAGTAAAATCATAATACATATAGTAAAATGTATTGAAATATTACTGATACTTTTTCCAAAGAATTTTGAAGAAAGTTGTCTTACTTCAACTGCCTGACATGCTAAAGGCAAGGCAACTCATTCCTCACAACAACGCCCAATTTACTGGCCAATTTTACAGCTTGGATCTTATCCACTGGGTGCTGTTGTATGGATCAATCATCACTAACAACTTCGTGTTTGTTGCAACATTCATCTGTTGCAATTTAACTCCTTTTATCTTACCTCTACCTCGTTTTTTGATGCCAGTATTGGAACCTAAAAGAACACAATGAGAAAAATACACTAAACATGTAATAAGCAATTTCAGTATAAATGTAAATATGTTTGGTTAACAATAACAGACTTGAAGATCCCTCATGACTACCAGACGATGTTTGTAAAGGTTGTTACTGACTTTCTTCATTCGATGATGCAATTTTTGGTTGTTCTGTGGGAGAAACTTCATCTGCCGTTACCACCCTCTTTCCCTTATTTCTACCAGGTGCCATTATAATGAACCTGTGTAAAACAAAATATGTATATAACGTATAATTGTAATTGAAAAATAAAATTAACATTTTATGAAGCATTAAAAATATGATTATAGTCATGGTAAATAAACATAACTAAAACATTAACACTATAAAGCAATTACAACTTGGAGACATTTCAACAACACAAACAATTTATTTACATGTAATCATCATGATCACGATTTTGAAAAATGTCATCATTAAGTGACACATGAAAAATATTCTTGTGGTCATAGTAAATTAACATAAGTAAAACATCAACAATATAAGGCAATTATCTTCTTAACATTTCAAACAACACAAACAATTTATTTACATTCAATCATTATAATTAAGGTTTTGAAAATCATTAACATCCGCAAAAACATAAGTGAAACATTAAAAATATGCTTTTAGTCATCCTAAATTAACATAACTAAAACATCAACAACATAAGGCAATTATCTTCTTATCATTTGAAACAATACAAATAATTTATTTACATTCAATCATCATGATCAAGATGAAGAAAATCATCATCATTAAGTATATTATCGTTTGATTCTTCATCACTAATATATTCAAGCAAAGTATCATCATTGTCATTTAAGTCATTCTGAGTATAGTCTTCATTTGTTTGTAATTAAGATGGGCTTGGAGTTATATCTAGTTGAACTATGTTGGGCTCGACATCTCTCCTATAGAATGATGACATATCTACATCTTCTACTGGAATGCCTTTGTTATTGAACTCCAATCCAATATCTTGATATACTTCATCAGCATCCTTATCCAATTCACCAATATCCCTTTCACAAAAATCAAAGACATTCCTTTGTTGAAACTTTTGAACAACCTTCCAATTGTTACCTAATATAGTATGGTTGACATAGAAAACTTGTTTGGCTTGACTTGCAAGGACAAAAGAATCATTGCGATACCATGTCTTACTAATATTTATACTAGTAATATGCCCGTTCACTCTCTTGTTAGTTAGATCAAACCATTTGCATTCAAGTAGAACAACCTTCTTATCCTTAATGTAATGCAACTCTATAATTTCAGATATGACACTGTAGAAGTCAATGATTTTGTTGTCATGACATCCTTTAACGACAACCCCACTATTTTGACTTCTAACTTGACTATCTTGATCTTATATATGATATCTCACCCCATTAACAATGCAACATATGTATTTCTTCCCACGAATATCAGGCCCACATGCTAAACTATATAATGTTGTTGTCGCTTCTTGCACGTTACGGTTCTGTAACTGTATCATTTGTTCAACAAATTAAAAATAAATAAGAGGAAGAGACATATTCTGATAATTTCATAATATGTGATTAATATAAAATTTACTCGATTTCTAAACCATGATACAAACTTCTGCCTATGTCTTTCTTCAACATTAGTGATCCCTTTGCTGAGAATTGTGTCTTTGTGCTCTCTATTGAAAAAAAACATAGTAAGATCTTAGAGTTAATGAAGAAATTTGTAATGTAATTGTTTGAATGAAAAGGAATATACGTACTCCATAAATGTATCGATGTTGCCGCAATTGTTCACTACAAGAAAATCACTGAATAGCGGCAGAAAATTACTGACAGAAACAAAACCTACGCTATTTATCGACAGAAAAACAAATTCCGTCGGTAAATACGGCGTTGTTTTCGTATATAGCGACGGAACCACAAATCTGTCAGCAACATTAGAGGGAAGGAATTTTGTGCAAAATCTCTGACGGCATATAGTGACGACAAAGCCTACGGCGTCAGCAAAAATTGCTGGAACTGTTCCTGCAATTTAATTGCTTCGGACATATACCGATAGAAATAATTCTGTCGGTACCCATACAGAAAGAATAGGGACTTCCGTCGGTAATAAATGCGGGAATTACTCCCGTAATTAATCAGCTTCGCCAAATTGCCAACGGTAAAGATAACTTCGGTAAAATTATTTAGGCAACTTTATTTACTGATGGAATTTGTGTTCCGTCGTAACAGGAAACTGTCGTAAAGAGACAACTGGGAAACTTAAATATCGACGGAATATATAGTCCTTCGGTAAATCATATCCATTTGGTTAACCAAACGTCGTCCTTTGGATGAAGACGAGAAGATAAACTTGAATCACCGAC
>JANQAP020472316.1:0-31731 GCA_026874005.2 Erythroxylum coriaceum | reverse complement strand
ATACCGAAAATACCCTCAATTTCTTCTCATGCATTCTTTCCATAAGCTACTTTGCATAAGTTAATGCAGAAAATTTTTATAGGGCCGACAGAACCCTACTAGCAGCTAATAGGAGAGCCCGAGCATTATGGTGACTCTTCGAAGAGTACGAACATATCTAGGAGATCTCCAAAACCTCCTTATCGGGGTTAGTTGAAGATCACCTAATTAGATAATACATGAAATAAATCTCATAAGTGCATTGCATTATTTAGGATGGACAATGGGAGCTAATAGAGCATGTGACACGGTAGGAGGCGTAGG
This sequence comes from Erythroxylum coriaceum, assembly GCA_026874005.2. Classification (NCBI taxonomy): domain Eukaryota; kingdom Viridiplantae; phylum Streptophyta; class Magnoliopsida; order Malpighiales; family Erythroxylaceae; genus Erythroxylum; species Erythroxylum coriaceum. The sequence goes on along the minus strand of JANQAP020472316.1, from coordinate 31,428 downwards.
GTAAATGGATGGATGACTTGCTGTCAAAGATCATTGGAAATGTTGGAGTCGAGGTACTAGCTACACCAATGAGAGTTGCCACATCATTACTGACTTAACAACAACCAGATGCTCGTGCTACTATAGGGAAACACCCAATGATACCCGAGCCATACACACTCCCATTACATAGACACAGAGGCGGATTATGATTCTTAACAGGTTGTTTTTGTTTCTTTCATTTTCATTTTATTTTTGCGCTTTATTTTGCTTTATCTTAATAGTTATAAATGGTTTAGCCCTACTATACTCTTATTTTGCATTATTATTCCCTTTTATTTTTATTCCCTTATTTTTCATTTTTCATTTTTTTTTATTTTTGCCTTTTTATCCTCTTTTATTTTTCTTTTGCAATGATTATCCTACTTATTTTGGGATATAATCAAGACAAACTTAGAATTGTAAATATTATTGCTCACAGAAGTACCAATTGACTCAATATTCCATTCTCACTTTATTTTTTCTTTGATCTTATGCTTTTATGTTCTTTTATTGCATGCATTAGGGACAATGTACATCTTTAAAATTGGAATGGAATATATTTAATTTTGAATATCATTATTTTGATGATAATAAAAATTTTGAAAAATTTAAAGAAATTTCTTAATTTTGGGTTAATTATCAAGCTTATTATAGTTCTTATTATTCCTTCTTATTAACTAAAATTCCAATTTAGTTAAAATCTATCTTAAGTTCTTTAAATTATTATGAATTACTAAGATTAGTATGCAAAAAGATGAAAGCTAGAATAGACTTGCTTTTATAAGTCGTATTTTTAGTAGTTATTAAGATAATTGGTTTAAATGAAAATTGCGTATTATTTGCATATATTAAGCCTAAATAAGCACTTTTGAGCTTAAGAGAAATACATCATTACATTATGATTTGTGTTTATCATACGTAGTTGAATGATTCTAAAACTTGCTTTTATTATTCATATTGAGATCACATTTTCATACTAAAGGCATTACATTGATAAAGGCACTTAGATTTAACCAATTGTTTTAGCCTTTTGTTATTTGATTAGTATCTAAAAATTTTATCCATTAGGAGTAACCACTTTTGAGATTTAGCTTTCTTTTTATTGATAATAGCCATACTACAAGCCAATTACCCTTTTTTTTTAAAAACTTGTTCAACTATTTTTTACCCCTGAAGGATTTGCATTTACTTGATTGTATAAAACCTAGATTATATTGAAGAATTTCAAAAAGAAGGCCCATTTAGCTTACAATTGTCAGTGCATACTAACTGTTTAAATTTATTTCTTCCCAAGTGCATTGTTGTTACAATTTTATATGTTTTCCAAAGTTGCTCAAAGTTCAAGTTTCAAATTAAAATTATTTATTGCGACCATATTGGAAGAAATTTTTTTACTTTTTTTAAAGAGTGAAAAGAATTATTATTGTGTCAGTTGAAGTTTTTGCTAGACGAATCTATACTATGAAGAAAGTTTTTGTGGTATTCTTTATGTAAATTTCCTTCACCTTGTTACCTTTATCCTTTCCTTACTTTTACTCGAGCCCCATTACAAATTATTTAAAAGACCTTTTGATTTTTTCTTCTAGTTTACTTATTAATGGTGGAGATGTGATTTTATTGCAGGTTTATAGTTAAGATTTCTTCTATATATTGATTTAAGAGTTTTATTATATTTTCCATCTTAAAAACTTTGAGTGAATCCTTTGCAAGGGAGTGGAATTTTATGCTTTAGACTTTAGAAAAGATTTTCAATTTGATTGCTACTGATATTGGTTTATGGAAGTCATTATAAGATTGTTAAAGTCTAATTGTCGGTCGATTTGATTCATAAGATATGACAGTTTAGGGTATGGATGGATAGGTTGAGACTGAAAAGGGATTAATGTTTTTAAGTTTGATGAATTGGATTATGATTTAATTAAGGACAAAAAAAGCTTAAGTGTGGGAAAGTTCGATAAGCATTTAATAGACTGTATTTATAGTAAGAATTTTAGTACATTTTTCTTGTGATTTTTAGTAATTTTGTTTGATAATGTTACTTAATTTGTTCCTATTATATTTCTAGGTCTGAATTGCCTTTATAGATCAAAGGGAGTGGAAATATGGTGGAATTAAGGAGAAAACTAAAGAATGGATGTTTTTTTTTAAAGACATTCACGTGTTAGTGTCAAACACTCTTATGTCGATAGATACAGTAGTGTGACTGATTGTGTAATTCCCTATAACTATGTACAAATTGAATGTGATGTTTTGCCCGTGTTAAGGTCAGTCACGCCCATATTGATGTTGGACACGATCATGTCCATAGACCGTGTCAATTGATGGGTGTATGTTTCTGTATAAATTTTGAGTATTGAAGTGAGACTGGAGGATACAGTCGCTAAACACACCCGTATGGGTGATTATGTACTACCTATAACCCTCATTTCCAAAGTATAAAAGGAAAATATGAAGGGAAATTAAAGAAGTTTGATTTTTTAATAGTTTTCAACCTTAGAGAGGTAGAGTCCAAATATTGTCTCAGAGATCTAAATATAGAGCATATTTCCATCAAAATTTCAGTGAATTTTATTAAAGAAAAGGGGATATATCATGAATTTTCTTATTTTTACTTCTTCTTCTGAAATTTTAATTATGTTTTTTGTTTTTATGAACTAAATTTGTTTAGTACCTAGATAGGATGAATCTTAGGATGGATTTTGTTATTTGATTCTTTATTTAATGCAATTTGATTTTTGATTCATTGGATTCAATTATGTGTTTTGATTATTTCTTGAATTAATATTTTTGGGATATTTCTTCATGAATAAATTCATGTAATCAAGATTAAGAAATTCTTTGTGAGAATAGAACTAGTATAATTAGACAGATTTACATGTAATCTTAGAGATAGGATAATATAAATCTTTTTGATTAAAATTAAACATAATAGTGAAATTCACAAATCGATTAAAGCAATCTTAGGAGTTTTAACTAAAAATATATTTAAGATAATCAACCTAGGTTTAGGTGTTGATAATCATGATAAATATATTGACATAATATAGGAATTTCCATGAGCCAATGATCTTTAATTGAATTGCACGATAAAAGGTTAATATCTTAAGAATTCTTAAGGAGATTCATTACCTAGGTTATACTTATTTAACTTGGTTAATCTTTATGTGATTTGCATTTTTTGTTATTATTTATATTTTTATCATTTTAATTAAATCATCACTTTATTTTGGTGGCTAAATAATAGGAAAGAGGTAACTATTAATACTTGTAATCCCTATGGAAATGGACACTTGATATTCACTGTCACTATTTTATAGTTCAATAGGTACACTTGCCTTTTTTAATTTATAAGGTAGGATTCTACATATTAGTGTTTATAGGCATATCAAACTATTTATAACCATACATTTCAATTGCCTACAAGTACCACACATTCTAATATTTATTTTACACCCCAAAATTGCTTATTTTTATCTAGATATTTTGTACATTGTATCTATATTCTTTTAATATGAATAATATATATATATATATATTGTGAGTAATATTTAAACTTTTCCACTTAAGTAATATCTAACAATCTCCCACTTGAAGATTTGATTGAAAAGCCAATCAATTACTATGTCATTGTCATATTTCTTAAATTTATGTCAGGTTATATTATAATCGAAACCAAACAAACTTATTATTATTAACTACTTTTGTCACAAAATCTACCATATTATCTTTGGTATGGAGTTTTTTACATATCTATAGTTCCTTCCTCCACTTTCTCCTAAAGTGAAATTAAACTTGTATATACTTCGTTTTTAAATGAAATACTAGATTCCTTGCTAAATGCAAAGCACTATGATTATTACAAAATAATGAAACCTTTTATTATTTATGCTTGAGTTCTTCCAACACCAATTTTAACCATAGCACTTCCTTATTGGTTTGTGTAGCTATGATATATTCTGCTTATATTGTTGACGTATCTATAACTGATTATAACTTTGAAATCTAGTTTACAACCCTGCCAACAAATGTGAACATATAACCTATGGTGTATTTGCTCTTATCAAGATTACCTACATAATTAAATTAAATATTTCCTTTAATAATAAAGTCTGATCCTTCATATTATAGTGCAACATTAGAGGTCCCCTTAATATATCTTAACATTCTTTTATAGAATTCTAATATTCTCTACTAAGATTTTCCATGTAGCAACTAACTGCTGTATGTGCAATGTTTGGTCTTAAATAAATCATGGAAGATATTAAATTCTCTATTACAAATGCATATGATACTCGAGACATCTCCATCCTCTTATTTTAATTGCTAGAACTTATACTAATGGATAACTTGAAATTAATAGGAAGAGAGGTACAATTTTGTATATTGATGCATCATAAAACTTTTTTTTAGTAGTTTTTTAGGAAAGCCAAATCTCTCTTTTATTTTTTTCTTAGTAAATTAAATTCCCTATAATCTTGTTTACTAATCCTGAGTTCTTCATTTCAAATTCCCTATACAGTTTTTATTAGGCCCTGTAACCAATATGTTGTCTACATATAATCGTAAGATAATCAAATGATCATCATTAAACCTCTTAAAATATACACAAAGGTTTACATTAAGTCTACTATATCAAAGACATAATGAAGGAATCAAATCTCTTATACTAACACTTCAACGCCTATTTAAAACCATATAAAGATTTATCCAACCTAAAAATCAAGTTTTCTTTTCTTTTTCCTTCAAAAACTTATAAGAGGAGTATATAAATTTCTTTTTCAATATCTCCATAAAGAAGAGCATTTTTCATATTTAGCTGCTCTAGATGTAAGTCAAACATAACACACATTTTCAAAACTATTTTGACTATAGTAGTCGAACTATAAGAGAAAATATGTCATTAAAATCAATCTTTCCTTTTGAGTATACCTTTTCACCACCAATCTTTTACGATATCACTTCATTTGGTTATCAGTATTTCGCTTAATCATAAAGACCTTTTTATTACCAATAGATTTTTTCCTTGTGGTAGTGGTACAAGTTTCCAAGTTTATTTTTATGAAGAGTTTCAATTCTTTTATGCGTTACTATTATCCACTCATAGGTATATGGATTATTAGCTACTTCTCAGAGACCTAATGACTCTCTATCCTCTATTAAAAAGGCAGTACGTTATATTTCCCTTCATTACATAATCCAAGTGCCAATTTGTTGGTATTTTTATATTACTTAATCAATGAACTTTTAGAGCTTCAAACTTAACTGGTTGTTGAACATCTGGCTTTGATTTGAAGTGTTATTATCTTTTTCTCCCTTTTGTAATTTATATTCTACAAAGGTGGCATTTGTATTGAAAAGTGGGATCCCACATTGATACCCCTTCATTTCCTCAACATATCTTTAAAATAAGCTTTTTTATTTTAAATATAACTTTATAGTTTGTTTGTTAGTATACATCACATACACTACACTTCTAAATATATAGAGGTCAAAATAATCCACTATCTTTCTAGTCCACATCTTCTTCAGCGTTTTCAACTCAGTTGTAAATGATAAAACCCAATTCATTATGTAACAAATAATATTGTCTGTTTATACCTAGAAAGCCTATTATAGGCTTATAGCTCTCAATATTTTTCTTATTCTTTCTAATAAAGATTTATTCATCAGCTCTACCAATTAGTTATGTTAAGGAGTTTATATAACAATGAACTATCTTTTGATGCCTCCTTGCTTACAAAATACATCAAAATCATTACCGTTATATTCTCATCAATTATCTGTGAACACTTGATCTTTTTTACCATAATCAAGTTCAACATACACTTCTAAAACGTTGAAATCTATAAACACATTTTCTTTACTTTTAATAGGATACATTGAACACCCCCTAGAATAATTATCAATGAAAGAGACAAAGTGCTTCACTCCTTTCAAAGATGGAATTAATACTTGTAATATCCTAGTTTGATTATTGTACTGTGTATTTTGTTGCACATGCATTTTATAGAGTATGCTTTATAAAGTAATTTAAGCATTTAAAAACAAAGATTGTGGATAAACCAGATACAATTTTGGACTCGACAGAAAATTTTTCGAAAAATTTCTAAAAACTCCAAAAAGCTACGGAATGAGTTCGAACGAGCTTTAAAAGCCCCAAAATGTGCTTTGGAGATTTAGGTGATACTTTTGAATGAAATATGGATGATTTCAGTGACATTTAGTGATTTTCAGATTCAAATCGAAAATTCTTCTAGGTAACCAAAAAGTTACTGAATAATTTCAAAGTACAATGAAAAGCTCCAGAATTAGGATTGGAGTACATTGGAACTGAAACGGGTCAAACAAGAGGTTGTTTGAACAGAATTCGAGTAATCCAAAATTATTAGACTAAAATGCCTTTTTTGGAAAATAATAGGTATTGATGATTTTAAACCTATTCAAAGTTTTTAAAAGCATCCAATCAATAAGTATCGATCCTAATTAGAGTATTTTATGGTCAATTTGAAAATAAGATAGTTGTGTAATGTTTTGGGATTTAATTCAGCTAGTTGGTTAATTAAATGCATTAAAGGGCAATTTAGTCTTTTGTAGTAATTAAGGGCAATTTGACCTTTTTACAAGATATTAGTAAATTGATGAGTCATTAGAGATGACCAATGAGAAGATGACATATGTTTGATGAGTCATTGGTGATGACAAATAGGAAGGTGACATGTGTAATCCATTAAATGAGTATAAAAAGCAAAAGACATTTTGCTTCATTCTTTCAACATAAACGTGAGAGTGATGAGAGAGTAATGTGAGAGATAGAAAAAGAAAGGGAAAAAAAGAGAATCCAAGGGTGAACATCAGCCAAGGAGAGAGGAAGAAGAGTGTAGTCATTTTTTATGGAATTTGATTGTGATTTGGAGAAATCTTAAAGTATTCATCAAATAGTCGAAAGGTTGGAGGAAAAAGTTATCAGTTTCCTAGCTTAAATTTCTAATTTTTATGTGTTTTTTTGAGTGAGAAGAATGTGTATAAGATCAATGTTGTCTTGGTATTACTTTGATGCTTCTTTGTATGGAATTAGTTGAATATGACAAGAGAGGAATGTGTAGTGGAATTCTGTCTTAGGTTAACTTGAACAAGTCCCAATGTTTTGGCCATAACTCAGCCTAAATACCTTCAAATTACATGATTCTAATTGGAGCTGAAACCTAAGAATAGTAATAAAACTCTCTAGAAGAAACCTAGACCTAATTCGGGATGAATGATATTGAAATTTGAGATTGAAAATAGTAACCTGATACTACCTCTATGTTGAAATAGCTTGTGATATTTGTTACATTTTTCATGGTTTAGAAGTTTAAATGTCATCAGTTTTGATGATATAGAAACTAGAGAGGGGAACAAATTTCTAGAAGACCTCAAAACCTAATTTGAATCTTTTTTATATGAAAATTAAGGAACAAGTGGAGGTATGGATCCTGGACATGGGTCATAACCGTGACTCATCATGTATGCTTGTGATATGGTGAATTAAATTGGGTGAGATTGTGTTTTGAAGAAATTGGTAAATTATAATGGATAACATATGGTATTTAAGTGACTTTTGAAGTTAGATTTGGAAACGGTGACCAATAGGTTAGCTTACAAAAGTAAGCAAAAATATTATTAGCATGTGTGTTACGCGATTAGATACAAATCTCAAATTTGGTTAAACTGAATATATAGTTTTAATGCCTTATTTTCTAATTTGGAAATAAATGTCCAAACGAAATGCACTTTGTGTAGGTAAAGGAGAGGCACTGAATGCGTAAATGTGTTTGGAGATAAGTTTGCAAAGTTGTGAGTGTATTTTATTTGTTTTATATGACTAAATTCTTTACAAAAAAATTAATGACAAGTGAGTGTATTTTCCTGAAAGGACCCATCCCGAAGTTCTCCTTTCAGAACCAGAGTGGAGTCCTCCTGATGACCCCACAGTAGCCCTCCAATTGATATCTAACTTAACTGAAGGATTTCTACAAAGCCAAGTCATTCAACTATTAAAAAACCTTTTATACTTTAACTTTTACAAATGCGAAAAATAATGCAATTTTTTTCAAAACGATTTGTTAAAATTTTCAGCAGCATAATGACTGCTTTTCTAACATTCCTAAATTTCAAAAACCTACATAACACGTTTTAAAACAATTCTATATTCATACCAATTTCTCAACTACAAATTATGGACTTTAAGCCTACTCACAAGCAACCTTAAACAAATAATTCTCAACAATCACTACAATAAAATTTAAAAAGCTAAAACTTATTCAAGCATTTCATTTAATAGCCTTTATAAACATCCTTTCTTTACACAAATGTACCTATTGAAATGGCATAAGCACAGCAACACCCGACGATATAACTAATCTTGTGACGAAGTCCTAATTACTGCAGCACCTGTATGCATACCTTGGGTGGTTTGTTTAAAAACATAAAAATAAGGGTGAGCTAAATGAGCTTAGTGAGTGCAATCAGTTTACTAAAAGTTAACTTTTTATAACAATATAGCGAAAATATTCTCATATAATCATAAAGCTCATGGTAAAATAATTGTCATAACAATTCACTCGTGCACCATAAAATCTGGTAATCCAATAATATGTTGTAAAACACAGCTTCATTTTTCTAAAATTACTATATCAAAATGCCTTTTTGAAATTAAACTCATAATATAAGAATTTCCATTTTTCTTTTTCCTTTTTCCTTTTTCCTTAATCAATAAACAGTGGTGATAATAAGTTCTCTAAAAATTTTTATACTATAAATAAACCAATCACTATAATTGGTACCATACGATGCCTCTCAAATTTCTTTTAAAAATAAATAGTGGCGGCATTATTATTTATTATCATGAACTTCTTATACAATATAGACCACCACAAACTTGTTTAGACTATGGTAGCCTTAGGCATAAGGCCACAGAGTTGATTCTGCACCGCTTACCTGTAACTGGTTAACCACTAGCTACTGAGCTGGTTCTATATAGCTTACTTGTAATAGGTTAACCACTATAGACTGGTAATTATAGAGCTAGTTCTGCATCGCTTACCCATAACAAGTTAACTGCTATATACAGGTGATTACCGAGTTGGTTCTGCATTGTTTACCTATAACAAGTCACAGAGTTGGTTCTACATCACTTACACGTGACTCTATTTACGAAGCTAGTTCTACATCGCTTACTCGTAATAGGTTAACCGTTATAAATATATCGGTATAATAACATATTCTACATCGTTTACCCGTAATAGGTTAATCGTTATAAATATATCAGTATAATAACATGTATGAAGCCTAGCGGTGTACCATAGGCAAAAGCAACTCATTTTATTTTCTAAATTAAGTATGGGAGGAATCATAACTAAATTATTTCAATATAACTCCCAATCATATAAAATTTAACTTTCAATTTAAAACTCATATATTGCCAAAGCATACAATTATGCTAGCAATATTCACTTGTAAAATCATGATTAAATGAAAACCATTTGCATAAACTCAATTTAAAGAACACTCACATGTCATCAATTTTTTACAAAGAATTCAATCATATAAAAAGTTAAAATGCATTCACATATCATCAATTCTTTTACAAAGAATCTAGTAATATAAAAAAATTAAAATAAACTCACATGTCATCAATAATTTTGTAAAAAATTTAGTCATACATATGTCATCAATTCTTTTGTAAAGAATTTAGTCATATAAAATAAATAAAATACACTCACAACTTTGCGAACTTATCTCCAATCCCATTTACGAGTTTGGTGGCTCTCCTTTATTAACAAAATGCGTGTTTTGTTTGGGCATTTATTTCCAAATTATGAAATAAGGCATTAAAACTATATATTCTGTTTAACTGAATTCGAGATGTGTATCTAATCGTATAACACACACGTTAATCATATTTCTGCTCACTTCCTTAAGCTAACCTATTGTTCACCATTTCCAAATATAACTTCAAAACTCACTTAAATACCATATTTTATCCATTCTAATTTACCAATTTCTTCAAATCACAATCTCACCCAATTTAATTCACCATATCACAATCATGCATGACGAATCACGGTTATGACCCATGTCTAGAATCCATACCTCCACATTTTCCTTAATTTTCACATAGAAAACATTCAAATTAGGTTTTGAGGTCTTCTAGAAATTTGTTCCCCTATGTATCTAGTTTCTATATCATTAGACATCATACCATTTCAACTTCTAAATCATGAAAAATGTACCAAATATCACAAGTTGTTTCAACATAGGGGCAGTATCAGATTACTATTTTCAATCTCAAATTTCAATATCATTAATCCCACTTTAGGTCTAGCTTTCTTCTAGAGAGTTTTATTACTATGTCTTAGGTTTCAGCTTCAATTATAATCACTCAATTTGAAGGTCTGTAGGCTAAGTTATGGCCAAAACATTAGGACTGGTTGAAGTTAACCTAAGACAAAATTCCATTACGCATTCATCTCTTGCCATATTTAACTAATTCCATACAAAGAAACACGAAAGTAATACCGAGACAACATTGATCTTAAACACATCCATCTCACTCAAGAAAACCTATAAAAATTAGAATTTTGAGCTAGGAAACTAACAACTTTTTCCTCCAACCTTTTGAGTATTTGATGAATACTTCAAGATTTCTCCAAATCACCATCAAATTCCATAAAAAATGACTACACTCTTCTTTCTCTCTCTTTGGTTGATGTTCACCCTTGGCTTCTCTTTTTTTCCCTTTCTTTTTCTGTCTCTTATGTTACTCTCTCATCACTCACGTTTATGTTGAAATAATGAAGAAAAATGTCTTAAGTTTTGCTTTTTATACTCATTTAATGGATTTCACATGTTATCACTAATGACTCATCAAACACATGTCATCATCTCATTAGTCATCTTTAATGACTCATCAATCCACTAATATCATGTAGAAAGACCAAATTGCCCTTTAATGCATTTAATTGATCAACTAACCGAATTAAATCACGAAAATATTCCACAACTGTCTTATTTTCAAATTGATCAATACTTATTAATTGGATGCTTCTAAAATTTTTGAATGGGTTTAAAATCATGAATACCCATTATTTTCCAAAAAGGGCATTTCAGTCCAATAATTTCAGATTACCTGAATTCTATTCAAATAGCCTCCGTTTTGACCCGTTTCAGTTCTTATGGACTTCAATCCTAATTCTAGAGCTTTTCATTATATTTTGAAATTATTCGGTAACACTTTGGTTGCTCAGAAGAATTTTTTGATTGAATATAGAAATCACTAAATGTCACCGAAATCGTCTAGATTTCATTCAAAAGTTTCACCTAAATCTCCAAAGCACATTTTGGGGCTTTTAAAGCTCGTTCAAACTCATTCCGTCACTTTTTGGAAATTTTTTGAGAAATTTTCGGTTGAGTCCCAAACTGTCTCTAGTCTGTATATGATCTCCATTATAACCTCAATAATACATTTGAATACTTAAATTACTCTAGTATACCATAAATAGGGTCTCTATAAAATGCATGTGCAACACAGTACATAGTACAATAATCAAATTAGGATATTAAAAATTCTCACCTTATAGAAATTTCTTCCTCAAAATTTTAAACAAACATAATGATCTCAAAAATATGGATATTAACTTCGTATCCATTCTTTGTGCTTCCACTTTGTCAAACACCTCATAGGGACCAACCTATCGTGGGCTTCGCTTATCACATTGTCTAAAACTAACTATTCCTTTCCATGATGATATTCATAAAAATTCCTTGATTTTTCAACATCAAACTCCAAATTCTTCCTCCTTTTGCAAACCTAGCTCTGTTGTCGATTTCTGGTACTATTACTTTGACTCTCATATTTTTTATCTTTCCTATGGTTATCTGAACTAGTTCAGTCCAACCAATTTACTTTCATCTATCTCATCCTCATATACCAACACTTTAAGTAACTATATACTTGCAATCACTTACAGCATAATTATTCTATCAAGAGAATACCTACTTTGGATGGTTAGGAAATTGGTAAATTTTGTAATTTGATCCTTTATCTCTCATATACTATCATATCTACTTAGATTTTGTGAAATTGCTACCATCAAATCCTTCATAATACACTTCCATTTCCATTCCCGAATAGGGAGTGACTAAGCATTTTTTTTTGTTAGTTCTTTAGCTCACAGCCTTGACTTATTGATTTAACAAGCATTTGAACATATGTTATGCTATCACCCTTTACATATCTTTTCGATCATAAAGCACTTTTAAGGCATATTGCCTCTTTGGGTTCCTCAGATGCATAGCATACATTGCTAAGTGACTTAATCTGGAATTTCTTTCTTGAGTGCAACCTTATCTAATACATACCATTCCTGACCTAGCATTAATGTAACGTTACCTTTCAATAAAATGCCCTAGAAATTTGCAGCTTATCTCCGCATTAAACATCTTTGTCAAAATCATTGCTCACCAATAATCAGTTTAGTCTTAACCTTGCTAATTTAACACTATCATGATTCAAATTTACTTAGATTACTACTAATGAAACTTTTACTTGGGGTTCTCCACAAAACAATTGTTCCCATATATTTCTGAATAATAAACAGTTCCTTTTTTATTGTCTCTAATTATAAACAAATCTCAATAATATATTTCTTATATGTCTTATGCCTTACATGGACTCCTTAGCTTTCTAATAGCGCATCGTAACACTAGTCAAAATAAAATAATTAGACTACTACTATAGCAGTGGTGAGTCTAGATCGATCCCACAGAGAGTGTGTGTAAAGCTGTTGAAATGAAAATAACTAAAGTTAAGGTTTAACGAGGTGTTTTGGTTTTAGAAATAAGAAAATAAAATGAAACTAAACTGATAAAAACAAATTAGAAAAAACATGCGAAAAATGATAAACATGGGGAATTCGGTAGGGACTCGGTTATTTGGTTCAATCTTGTCCTACACCCTAATTAAACATATTTCATTGACTTGAAGTTCTCAAACCTCTCCTAGCAACTATTAATCGTGGTTAATAATTAACCTGAGTTTTCCCTTAGGTTTTGTTTAATCAAGATATGATCGTTAATTAAACCTAACCATCGAATAACCTAGGATACGATCTCTAGATTTAATTAGGCAGTAGCATTACAAATTAGGAAAATCGATTAATCAAGGCAACAATCACATACGATGCGTCATTTAACCTAGTTCATATTATCCCTAATGATTAGGAATCATTAATCGCTACACATGAATTTCAACATAAGAATTACAAATTATATCAAAATTCTAGCAATGGGTTTACAAATAAATGACTCAATAAATGCATTAAAATCATCTTTTCATAATACCCAATAGGTTCATACACAAATAACTGAACAATAAAGAAAATCTGATTATCCATACTCAAAACCCAAATCAATTAACATAGGATAACACAAACAATTTCTAATGAGAGAAAGAAACAACAAAAACAGTAAAATACACTTAACCCGAGTCATCAGCATCGATGTCACCTCCGAACCGGCATTGGGAACTTAGCCTTTCATGAGTCTCTCCAAAGAAAATGCTTCAGCTCACTCAAATAACCCTAACCAAAACCCCCTCGATTCTTTCTTCACTACGCCTCCATTCCTCTCTATGCGCTCACTCCCCTTACTATTCTATGATGTGGCAATTTAATATGTTTGGTCCATCTTACTGCTCATGCCACTCTTCTTAAAACTTCACGCCCTTCTCTACGCTATTGTTTTTTGTTAAAAAAACTCCTTAGCTAATTATGCATCGTCATCTAAGTGTGGAATGTGTTTGCATATTGCAGCTCCACAACAACGTGTTGCGTTTCCTGCCTGCTTTTATCATACTGCTGTGTTTCATGTTCCATTACATCGTTCCATCTATTGCACCTTAGCTCCATGGATGTTGCCTTATGCATTGTCAATTAATTAACATATTGCATGGCCATTAAATTAACGTAAATTGCGTGTAAAAGTCTATGCATAATCATGCAGCTCACGTTCTTTGCATTTTATGTTTTCATTTTTCTTGAATTTTAATTTTCTTCTTCTTGCTTCAAGAAAACAAGTAAAAATTAATCTTCAAAAAATGACCCAAATATCATGCTTTAAACTCACTTTAGCTCCATCATTTCTGAATTGTGCCTAAAATCATATATGAACTAAAGTGAGTATCTTAAACAATTTTATGTCATTAATCGCTAAGTGTTATGAAATAATAAAACAATCAATTAAGCATATGTCACTTTCGAATATCAAATCCATAACCACGAGTGAACTATTTATTGTACCTTTGTCACTAAGATCATATCATAAGACGCTAAAATCATATCATAAGACGCTAAAATAATATCCTATTCACATGAAAACCATTTAATTTCCTCAGAGTTTAAATTTCACTATCTCATAATGCAATTTTGAGCTTATCAAACCTCAATCTCTTTGAACAGGGAGTATACCTTATCTTCCATTGCGCTTCTCTTATGTTTAATAAAGATATCTTTACTTGTCCATTTCTAATACCTCTAAACACTTATGTGATTTCAAGTACCCCAGAACTCAATTTGGGACTTTATTAGTTATTAAAAAAAGTTTTAATCATCTAAAATCTCTATGTCATACTTGTTCAAAGGTCTCATACATAATTCTTATCATTCTCCCAATCATTAATTATAATTATCTATAAAATAATAGCTCTAAATTCTAAAGAGATAATTCTCCATTATGGAACAAAACTTATCACTAACATTTCCTTGAAAATTTTACCACCATTTTCACTCTCTTAATTGTCAAGAAATGAAACAATTGACTTACATCAAAAGAAACTCAAAATAATGAATGTTTAATACTTATAATCAATATACCAATATACACATAATTGGAAGCTTATATCAAGCTGATCATTGCTCCTAAAAATATTGTTCAATCATCAGTCTTGATTAAAGATTCCATCATAATGTCATCCATAACATTACTTTGAATAAATCCATAGACCACCTTACAATCAAAAGTAGGCTTTATCTTTAACCTAAAAATTTATGCTAAAATTGATCTTTATTCTAATAAATCACTTCATAAGGTCATAACATTTAAACATATCAAAAGTCAATCTCTAATTACTTGTCAACAATTAATCCTCAATGAATTCAACCGTAATAAGCATATTCATCCTCTAGATATATTCACAAATTACTTCTCCAACATTAAAATACTGAATAACCTAATAAACTTTTGTAATTATCGAGTCACAAAAACTAAATAACTTATATACTTAATTCTTAATACTTTTCTAGCTATCATGGTTGATATACTAAAATATGGGAGCATTCTATATTTCCCATAGGATACTATATCTAACTTCCCTTATATACCAATCTTAACTTCCTTTATAAGTAATCCATATTGACATAATGCATTATTAGTCAATTCCCTTCCTAGTATAACTCCATCGATATCTAATAAGATAAACTCATTAGAGAGTTTTGAAGTCTAACTACTATGTAACTACCTCTATGAATGTTTTACGCTACTGGCACAGTTTTAGTGAAAGTAGTTATTATCATATGGCACTTTAAAAGCTTGAGCTTCACACTAATCTACCTAACAGAATCTTTTAACACATACTAGTGCATAGTTCTGGAATTGATTTCAATATATTCATCACTACCCGTACCTATCATAGTACCAGATGTATCCTCAGTATCCTATTGGGTTACTGCAATTACCCCAGCCTATGTAGGTGATCTCCTTCCACATTAACTACACCTTGGTACTGAGCTCCTAGTGTTTCAAGAGTCTCTGGACATTGTAAGTGGTTTGACTGACCTCTAACTAGAAGATATTCCTCGCCTCATCCTTCTATCACTAAATCATTTAAATTCATTATTCTTATCTTGATCTAAACAAATTACAGCATTTTCGATATCTCTCCTCTCATCGAACAATTTTACACCTAACTTATAAATACACTCAATTAAACTCCCTGATACTACTAGGCCTCCTGTAACTGACGCATCACCATTGTCGGTATTTGTATTGTTCACTCAAGGTAAAAACAAATTTCCAACTTCAGTTTTGCTAGTCTTAACTATTCTGAACAGGGCTAATTCATAAAGAAAAACATCTACTGAACCATCCTTGTGCTCGACCTCCTAGACTGAAGGTCTTCAAGTGTTAGAGCCTCTAGTGATGCTTTGAGACCCCTAAGGTTTTGTCAGTGTATTATGTTGTGAACTTAAATATAAATTATATAATATTAGAAAAAATTTTTATAGACTCACATGCATGAAAATAACAAAACTTTCTGGGTTGCTTTGTTCACAAAAACCATGTAAAAACATATTACAAAATCGTAATAAGTATAAAGACAAACCTATTTCAAAACAGAGTCTGATACCACCTGAAAGGACCTATCCCGCATTTTCCCTTTCGGAACTCGAGTAGAGCCCTCCCAGCGACCACACAGTAGCCTTCCAATCGATATCTAGCTCAACTGAAGGGTTCTAGCAGCCAAGTTATTCAACTATTACAAAACCTTTTATACTTTAACTTTTACAAGCATAGAAAATAGTGGGAATTTTTTTGTTTTAATTCATTTTATTGAAAATTTTGATATTCCCAAAATTTTCAAAAGCTCTGTAAAATTTCAAAGCACTTTTATATTCATACCAATTTCTTAACTACAAATTACGAACTTTAAGTTCACTCACAAGCAACCCCAAACAGATAATTCTCAATAATCACTATAATAAACTTTAAAAAGCTAAAACATATTAAAGTATTTGATTTAAAAGCCTTTATAAATAGCCATTCTTTACACAAATGTACATATCAAAATGACACAAACATAGTAGCACCCGATGATACAACTAATCTTGTGACAAAAGTCCTAATTACTGCAGCACCTGTACGTATACCTAAGCTGGTTTGTTTAAAAACATAAAAATAAGGGTGAACTAAACGAGCTTAGTGAGTGTAATCAGTTTACTAAAAGTTAACTTTTTATAACAACATAACTGAAATATTCTCATACAATCATAAAGCTGATGGTAAAATAATTGTCATAACAATTCACTCGTGCATCATAAAATCTGGTAATCTAATAACATGTCGTAAAACTCAACTTCATTTTTCTAAAATTACTATATTAAAATACCCTTTTGAAATTAAACTCAAAATATAAGATTTTCCATTTTCCATTTTCCATTTTCCTTAATCAATAAAAAGTGGTGACAATAAGTTTTCTAAAAATTTTTATACTGCAAATAAGCCAACCACTGGAATTGGTACCATAAGGTGCCTCTCAAATTACTTTTAAAAATAAATAGTGGCAGCATTATTATTTATTATCATTAACTTCTTATATGATATAGCCCACCATAAACTTCTTTACATTATGCTACCCTTAGGCATAAGGTCACAGAGTTGGTTCTACATTGCTTACCCATAATAAGTTAACCGCTATATATCGGTGGTTACGAAGCTGGTTCTGCATCATTTACCTATAATAATTCACGGAGCTGGTTCTACATCACTTATCCGTGACTGATTATTCACTATTTACGAATCTGGTTCTACATAGTTTACCTGTAATAGGTTAACTGTTATAAATATACCGATGCAATAAAATGTATAAAGCCTAGTGGTGTACCATAGGCAAAAGCAACTCTAACATTTACGACTCATTTTATTTTCTAAATTAACTATGGGAGGATTCATAATTGAATTATTTCAATTTAATTCCAAATGATATAAAATTTCAATTTCAATTTAAAACTCTTATATCGCCAGAGCATATACACTTATGCTAGCAATATTCACTTGTAAAATCATGATCAAATGAAAATCATTTGCATAAACTCAAATTAATGAACACTCACATGTCATCAATTTTTTTTACAAAGAATTAAGTCATATAAGAAGTTAAAATGCACTCACATGTCATCAATTCTTTTACAAAGAATCTTGTCATATAAAACAATTAAAATACACTCATATGTCATCAATTCTTTTGTAAAGAATTTAGTCATACACATGTTATCAACTCATTTGTAAAGAATTTAGTCATACAAAACAAATAAAATACACTCACAACTTTGTGAAATTATCTCCAAACACACTTACAAACTTGATGCCTCTCCTTTACCTACATAAAGCGCATTTCATTTAGGCATTTATTTCCAAGTTAGGAAATAAGGCATTAAAACTATATATTCAGTTTAACCAAATTTGAGATTTGTATCTAATCAGGTAACATACACGCTAATCATATTTTGCTTACTTTCGTAAGCTAACCTATTGGTCACTGTTTCCAAATCTAACTTCAAAAGTCACTTAAATACCATATTTTATCTATTCTAACTTACAATTTTCATCAAAAACACAATCTCACCCAATTTAATTCACCAAATCACAATCATACATGATGAGTCACAGTTATAACCCATGTCCAAAATCCATGCCTCCAATTTTTCCTTAATTTTCACATAGAAAATGTTCAAATTAGGTTTTGAGGTCTTCTAGTAAATTTTTCCCCTCTTAAATTTCTATATCATCAAAAATCATGCCATTTCAACTTCTAAATCTTGAAAAATGCACCAAATATCACTTTTTTCACATAGAAAATGTTCAAATTAGGTTCTGAGGTCTTCTAGAAAAATTTTCCCCTCTCAAGTTTCTATATCATCAAAAATCATGCCATTTCAACTTTTAAATCATAAAAAATGCACCAACTATCACAAGTTGTTTCAACACAGGGGTAGTTTTAGGTTACCATTTTCAATCTCAAATTTCAATATCATTCATCCTGAATTAGGTCTAGGTTTCTTCTAGAGAGTTTTATTACTATGTCTTAGGTTTCAGCTCCAATTAGAATTCCACTACACATTCCTCTCTTATCATATTCAACTAATTCCTTACAAAGAAACATCAAAGTAATACCAAGACAACATTAATCTTAAGCACATCCATCTCACTCAAGAAAACACATAAAATTAGAATTTTAAGCTAGGAAACCTACAAATTTTTCCTCCAACCTTTTAATTATTTGATGAATACTTTAAGATTTCTCCAAAACACCATCAAATCCATTAAAAATGACTACACTTTTCTTCCTCTCTCCTTCGTCAATGTTCACCCTTGGCTTCTCTTCTTTTTCCTTTCTTTTTTTGTCTCTCACGTTACTCTCTCATCACTATGATGTTTATGTTGAAAGAATGAAGCAAAATGTCTTACGTTTTGCATTTTATAATCATTTAATGGATTACACATGTCACCTTCCTATTTTTCATCACTAATGACACATCAAACACATGTCATCATCTCATTGGTCATCTCTAATGACTCATCAATCCACTAATATCATGTAGAAAGACCAAATTGCCCTTTAATGCTTTTAATTGACCAACTACCCGAATTAAATCCTGAAAACATTCCATAATCGTCTTTATTTTCAAATTGACCATGAAATACTCTAATTAGGGTCAATACTTATTGATAGGATGCATTTAAAATTTTTGAATGGGCTTAAAATCATATATACCCATTATTTTTCAAAAAGGGCATTTTAGTCCAATAATTTTGGATTACCCAAATTCTATTCAAGCAACCTCTATTTTGACCCGTTTCAGCTCCTATATGGACTCCAATCCTAATTTTGGAGCTTTTCATCGTATTTTGAAATTATTCGACGGAAGAATTTTCGAATTGAATCTAGAAATTACTAATTGTCACCAAAATCATCCCGATTTCATTAAAAAGTATTAACTAAATCTCCAAAGCAAATTTTAAGGCTTTTGGAGCTCATTCAAACTCATTATGTAGCTTTTCAGAGTTTTCAGAAATTTTTTGTGAAATTTTCGGTCGAGTCCAGAACCATCTCTAGTCTATCCTTGATCTCCGTTATAACCTTAATAATTCATTTAATCAAACTAGGATATTACTATGCTTACCATACATCAGAGTGAACCAACTGAAGAACAAACTTGCTTCTTGAATTTAATTTGTTAAATTTTACAAAGTGTTGCTTATTTGTACCATAGTGCTCACAAAAGCATAATAACTTTGTAAGTCTAAGGAGTAGCTTTACTTGACAAGGATGTTCATTTCTTTCTTGATATATATCTATGTTTTTTATGTTGTAACATAGAATATGTTTCACTAGACTTCTTGAAATGACTAATACTTTTTTTCCTAACAATGTCTCTCCCTTTAACTTGTATGAGTTTGTACCTATCATTTATCCTCTTATAAGTACAAGTGCACCTATAATTATCTTCAAATTTTTTTGTAATTTATACTTTGCACCAAAATTATCTAGTCATCTTAGAGACAAAAACTTCTTCTTCAAGCTCACCAAATATCATACTTCTTAAAATGTATCAATTTTTCCATCATACATCTTCATCCTGATGATTTTAATACTGATAACCTTTAAAGGATAATCATCACAATTATGCACAGATTCTTTTGAGACAGGTTGAAAAGCCATATGTCAGATCGTAACTTCCTACTTTCAATTATTGTTACTTTTTCACAATATAGAGTATTGTGATTGCCACTGAAGTACTTACGAAACTTATATAGTGAAGGAATTTTTTATTTAAATTTCAACAATCCTTTTTCAAATGACATTTCTTTCCATAATTGTATCATTTTAAATTCTTCTTCCTTCTTGCTTTTGGCTCTCACTTAGACCATATGTTATTAATCTCCCTTTTTTCACCATTGAAGTTCAATTTATTATAAACCAAATTGTTTGTTTTTCTTATTCTTGTGTCAACTTTCTTCCTCCATAATTATGATTGCAACATCATCAAAGACTAAGCAGTTTGTAAGAAGATTATTGGTTAAGTTGATGATGAGTTGATCATATGAATTAGATAGACTTTGAAATAGACATCCAGCATATTCATGTGGCTTTATTCTATAACTCAATGATATAAGTTGACATAATAGAGTAGTTAAATTATTAGTATGCTCTGCTATGAAGATGAATTCAGACATCTAAAGAGTATAAAGTTTCCTTTGAAGGAAATTTTTATCATAAAGTGATTTGATCTAGTATAACTTTGTGAGAGAGTCTTTTCTCTTTTTCTTTTTTCTTTTCTTCTACAGTTTACAAAACTTCTTTAGCTAAAGTTAGATGAAGATTTACTGATTGTTAACTGAGATTTCAACAAACTAATTTCTTCTTTTTTTATATATATCACATCTTATAATTTTATTATAATATTTTTATTTTTTATTTATTACATCTTATCATTTGTTGTAATCTTCATCAATATGATAAGCTCAAATTCCTTTATTTTAGCATTGACTCACATGTATAAATAAAGGTCTAAGTGTTTATATAAAACAGACAAAAATTCAATAAGATATTGGCTCAGTTATTCAATTCCTTTCATAGTATCAGAGCCCAGCTAAATCTAATTTGTACAACTTTTTTTCTTCTTTGATGTTGTTTTTTACACTAATTCTCTTGCACTACCATAAACTTGAGGAGGTTCTTAACAAAGATTTTAATCAACTAATTTCTTTTTATCTTTTGCATATTACATCTTATCATTTTATTATAGTCTTTTTATCTTTTGCATATTACATCTTGACCCTATTTGGCAATAAACGGATTGCATTAGCTGTTAATTAATTCTATTGGCATTTAGTTGACAGTGGATTATATCAACTGATCTAACCAGTGGGTAACATCAGCTGTTTATTTAAATATTTTTAGTAAAATTAGATGTTTATGTGTAAAAATGACTTATTAGGGCATGACGTCTTTAAGTGCTTTAAAAGGTTTTTAATCTACTTGACGTAAACATAACCCTCTAGTTTAAAAGGTTGAATGAAACCTTGGAAGTTGTAAATATAATATATGAAAACAATGTGACTACTGATTAATAATGTATTATCATATTTCTCTAGGTAAATTTGCCATTGATATTATAGATTATCTAAAGTTTGAAGGATTGTTGCACCATTTTTACCTGTCTCAGCTGGAATGTTGCTTTACTACTTTTTAAGTATAAATTTATTGGACACGTCTTTGTCTTACCTTTTTGTAGTATTAACTCCTAATCTAATATACGAATGCGAATCCATTCCCTTAAAGATAAGAAAATTAACAATTTTATTTTATTAGAGATCCGAATTTAATTTACTATAAATACAGGTGGCAACTTTAATGTTATGAACAGAAAAACTGCAAATGAATCAACAACACAAATTTGACTCATTACAATTCACCTTAGAAATCTGTCCCTGAGTAGAAAATGCATTTCTTTTGTATTATGTTATAATTCTGTTAGAAGGCTGAAAAGTGAAAGATAAAGGAATACTTTTATCTTTAGACACAGGCAACATTAGCTACCTCAAAGTGAAAAACGTTTTTCAGGTTACAGACTAATTAAGAGGAGTTATGGACTAACTGATCATTCCTCTGTTCACCGTCTGTCGTACCCTGGACTTGAGCTACGTAGTGCAAGTTCCAAAGGATGTTCTCGAATGATGGACAATTCCATGACACAATGTAAACACATTTTGATGCTATAGTTATAACAATTGATAAAGATTCTTGAGAGCTAGTTTGTAGCACAAGAGGGTTTACTAATCTTCTACGACTTTCTAGAGTGTTGCAGGATGCCTGCAATTATCACAAATCTCGATATTAGAATTTATAAGAAGTCAAAATTGGCACCTTCAAACCTCTAAGACTATATTTTCAGGTGATATAATAGCTAAGAAGATGAGTAACTATTTTTACTAAATGTGGCAATTTTCAAGCAACCTTCTGAAATAATCTGCTTTAGTTAAGGATTCCAAAACATACCAGTTCATCCACCATCATATCAAATCGGGATGGCTCAAATGGAGAAGTGCGTCAGGAGTTTTATGTGATAAAAAGATACCACTCAAACTTAAAGTTAAATTATTTCTTTTAGTGATTAGGCTAACTATGCTATATAGGGTGGAATGTTAACCTATCAAACAAATGCATAATAATAAGCTTTTGGTGATGGAGATGAGGATGCTCTGATGGATGTGTAACCTTACCAGAAGAGATAAGGTCAAAATTTTGATGGTCAGAGACAAATTAAAGGTGGTTGGTATAAATGACAAATTGAGAGAGGCACGGCTTAGATGGTTTAGACATGTTAAGAGGAGACACCCCAACACTCCAGTGAGAAGATGGGAGAAAATAATACTTAGAGACTGTAAGAGGAAAAAAGGAAGGCCTAAAAAAAGTTGGGGGGAGTAATCAAGAATGATATGGATAGGTTGGATTTTACTGAGGACTTGGCCTACAATAGGAAACTTTAGCATACTAGGACACGAGTTAAGGGTCTCTCTTAAAAGAGGACATACACTTTCTTGTAAGTTACAATAACCTGTGTCCTTTGCATTTATTTGTATAGGGTGTATAGCTTAGTTTGGTTCCAATGTAGCGTAATTGAGGTTTTGACAGGTCTGGTTAGAATTATTCCTGTACGGGTCTTTCGTGGTCAATATAGGTCTCTTCTGGTATGTATTTCTCTTAATGTTTATTGATAATCTTAGACATGTTCTACATGTATTTCTCTTCTAGTCATTGATTTATTTCCTAGATATGTATGCACATCCATTTATAATTTTGTAAGATCTTCATGAAACATTGCATATGGGTCTATCAGAAACAGCCTCTCTACTAAGTAGGGGTAAGGCTGCGTACTATCGAACCTTTCTAGACCTCGTGCCTCAATGGGACTTCAATTAAGTACTGATGATGATGATAGAAATTTAAATAAAAATAACATATGGGGCTTTCAGCTACCTTTTCATTGGCAACGAATCACAATTTTAAAGTTAATAAGATTAACATATAATAAATTTAAGTTAACTACTTTCCTTAATCATTAATATTTATTAAAAATAATACAATGAACGTATAAGTGTAGAAATATATTTAGTGAAAAATTGTTATATAAATTTCTATTAATTTCTTCAATATATAAGATTTGATAATTTAATGTGGTACCATAAAACTGTATCTATTATATATAATTTCTATAGTAATTTATGTTTAAGCTATATTTAAAAATTTAGCAAAATCTAAAAATCTATAAAAATAAGTTTAGTATTAGCGACGATTTCATAAATTGGTAGCCAAATATACGGCTACCAATTTAATATTATTAATAATGATTGTAAGTATAAAACTAAATTTATTTAAAACAATGTAATTTAAAATATTTATAAATCAAAACAACAATTTAAATATTATTATATTTATTTAAACTTTTTTTTTAAATTTTAATATATATGATATGGAAACTTGATGTGGTCGAACAAAACTCTATTTATTATGTATAAATTGTTTACAATTTTATAAAAATGTTAAATTTCAAAAATACCAAAACTGTTAAAATTAAAAAATTGTTATTGGCGAAGATTATGCAAAATGTCATGTATTGTCAAAGATTTGGTGATAAATTGTTAATTTCATTGCTAAATGTTACAGACTTATAAAAAATGAAAACGATGTCGTCTATTCAATTACAGACGACTTCGTTTTCATAACGTTATAATTGAACCCCGACCGCCTCCTCCCCATTTCGTTTTGCTCTCTTCTTTTTATTTTGCTTCTGCATCTTTTGGTGAACCTTTGTGATTCTCGCCGCCTGTTCGCGATTCTCTTCATCGATTCATCATCTTCTTGCCTTCCATTCATCGTCGAGGTAAGTACACTTATCCTGAGTGTTCTATTTTGGGTTTTATTTCTGCTTTGAATGTTGTTGTTAAATGGTATGTGAATGGTTGGTTTTTGGGTGATACTTTGTGTTGTTTTGGTATAAATGGAGGGTTAATGTTGTTTGTATGCTTTTGCATATGTGAAGAAAGGGAGAACATAAATTATTTGTTGTTAGTTAGGGTTTAATTTATGAAGCCTATAAGGTGTTCGATGAAAGTTCTCTTATGTATTTATTGTTTTGTTTTGATAGGGAATGCATTTTCTAGAACACATACTTTAAGTGTTCTGTTTTAAGTATTCAAACATTCAAGAATTTAATATGGGTTGTCCTACTATTAATGTTATAAACATTCTTGAAATCCAAGCATTAGAAAACAATTATGATGTTTAGGGTACAAATATGACAAGTCCATAAAAGAAAAGATCTTTCAGTAAATGAAGGAAAATATTGGGTATAGTGAATATTAAAGCTAGGTATTTGAAAATCATGGGAGAAGAATGTTAGAGAATAAAGGGGAAATAAAATTAAGAACTTGGATGAAATTTTAAGTCCCTCAATATTAGAAAATACTAGAGGGTAGAGGTGACTGAGGTGGGTAAATAAAAATGGAATTGGAGGGAAATGAAAATACTTAAGATATTTTCAACAAAAAATGGTGGGTGAGTGGCAATACTTAGGTTTGATCTAAAATATCCATTTAAAAATTAAAAATTTTAAATCATGGTAGACTAATTTGTTAAATTAAACTAAAATGTTATTGTAAAATTATATTAAGTCTAGCTAATCTAATATCCAATTTAGACAATTTTTTTAAATTAAATATAACTTTCTTATTTGACCTTTGATTAAGATGATTCAAAATGCGGTGAAAAGTTCAAGAAGAGCTATAAAAATTTTGTATCTTGAGTTTAAAACTAATTCAATTGTTAAACTATATATATATAATGAAAGATTTGTACTGAGTTAATTACCTTGATAGAGAATTAAGTAGTCCCATAAAAACGATGACATCCTCTTTATGTTCTTGATCCACATTCATCTTATTGACTTCTTCTTTAATATCCATAGTTATCCATAAATACAAAAGTATTAAACTAGGTAACTAAGAGAAGCTGTATTTCTTAACCTATCTGGGTTACCTATAAAGTCCTTATTGATCATTTAACCCAAAAATAACATATGGAACTTTTTTTTAGACATGGTTTAATGTGCATGTAATATACATGTAATTCCTTTATTATATTTTCCATACAGATTCCTTGCTTGAATGGATTTATATTATGTTTTAAGTAATTTTAAACAAGTTGCTTGAGGAATAATGTTAGCCAAGGATTAGAGGAGTTTACAAGGAAAATAATGAAACAAATTCAATCTTGGCTTAACAAGATTTTGTGTTATGGTGTGTTTCTCTTGAAAACTTTAGTGTTGAAGACATAACATGCTACAGGGGTAAAAGAGACCATGTTAAGTGGCAGAAAAAATTTGTAGGAATAACGACCTAAGGCATGGACGTATCAGAATGTGTGTCTATCTTTGAATAGAAAAGTTCTAGATAATTACAATAATACTTCTTAAATAAAACTAAATTATTGTTAATTATATAAACATTAAACTAAGTTTAACAATTCCAATTTCAAGTAGTTTATTTAGGTTAGTTTGAATTGATTTAATATTTATTAATTATTAATAAAAAATTCAATAAAAATACTAATGATAAAATATATAAATTATGGTAATATATATTATGGTAGCACACGTGACTTTATTAATATATTTCAGTAGATTATTCAATAAAAGTAAAAAAAACTCTACTAAGTAGATCATTAAAAGTACGTTCTAAATTATAAAATATTTAACTTACGTAAATAGTTTGAATTATGATTTGTCATTTAATAATTAATTTAGTTTAGTGCAAAAATTTTTTAGATTATGAGAAAGCCTTATTAATATTAGATTACCTCATGTACGATAAGTACCTTAATATATAATTAAGTACCACTACAATATAAAATACTTTTGCTTGTATATAACTAACATTAAAAACAAAAACAATATTTTTGTTACAAAAACTAAAAGTTATCCATATAGGAATGAGCTGGGACTTTATTTAATCCAGATATAAAGAATTTAGATAATAACCATTATTAAAATAACAAAAGGAAACAAAAATTCATTAAAAGGTATCTTATGATGATGATCTTGATCTCTTGATTTAATTTCTTTAGAATGATTATGATTGCCTTCTTGTTAAAAATGATTGCAAGAAACTTAAAAGACAAATTTTAAGAGTTTGCTAATATTGTGTTTTAGAATGTGTTCTTTACTTTTACTTAAAAACTCAAAATATAGAAGTTTTATAACTTTTCTTAAACTTTTTAAACTATATGAACAAGTGTATTATATTAATACGAAATTGTTTTTATTTCAAATCGTGTTATATGTTGAAGAGCATCGATAATCGTCTAACCTCATCCGTCTTCTTTGTAGTTTTCGGTTGTCTATCTATCAAAGTAAGTCATCCAACTAAGTAATATCTACAATGTGATTAGTTTTGTGTTGTTCTTTGCAATTTTCATAGAATGAATTATAAGTTTTTATGCTGGGGTTTAATAGTCTAAGTATTTATGTTTGGGTTTTGTTTAAATTGAAACATAAATACTTAAACTTCAATGTGATTAATTCAAACTTAGTATTAACATTAGAAATTAATGTAATGTTCATGACAATCCTTTGCATAATAAACCCCTCGGATGGTATATAGGCTAAAAACCCATGATGCAACTTCCATGAGGCTTATCGGTGAAAAATTTCACGAGCCTAGGAGTTACAGCAAGAACTTACTTTCTCAATTTATGTGGTGTAACAATGCCATGTACCATAGTGCTTATTTAAATTTAAACTTAATTTATGAACTTCAATGTGATTAATGCAAATTTAGTATTAACATTAGAAATTAACATAATGCTTATAACAATTCTTTAAATAAGAAAACCCTAGGATATTATATAGGCTAGAAACCTGTGATGCAATTCTCATAAGGCTTATTGGTGAAAATTTCCATGACCCTAGGATGAGAATTTACTTTGTCGATTCATGTGGTGTAACAATGCCACATACTATAATGCTTGTTTAAATTCAAACTTAATTTATGAACTTCAATGTGATTAATTCAAATGCTATCAATACCGAGGATTACATTTAGTAATTAAGTTTTTTACTTTTACTTGTATAGCTAGATGTATAAAAGATGGATGTCGCATCGAAAATGGTCCACTGGATACTTAGATGGAGTTAAAAGTTTCATGTAATTTGTAAAAGATCAAATGGGTGGTGAATGTTATATTTATTGTCTATACTTAGATTGCTTAAATGTCAACATTGAAAGCTAAGATGTTGTATATAATCACTTACTAATCTAAGGCATAGATAAATTCTATACTCCATAGCTTTATCATGGCCAACGGAAGCAAGCAAGCTGTAGTAGGAGTGATGGTATAAGTGTTGATGATAGTAACAATAATAAAGGTGGTGATGGTGATGATGATGATGATGATAGGATTAGGGAGATGTTAGAGGATTATGGGAATTACATGGAGACAATAATGATACAGGTTTTCCTATCATAATTGGTAGTATTACATAAGATAATTTTGGGAAGTTATTGAAAAGTGTTCAAGAAGAATTATATCTATGGTGTTTGAATTTCTCATAACTATCTTTTTTTCTCAAGTTGTTGCATTTGAAGGTTTATAATAACTGGAGTAACAAGTCTTTAAACATGTTAATTGACTTGCTCAATGATGCATTACTTGTTAGACATAAATTGCCCAAATCTTACTATGATACAAGGAAATTGTTAAGGCACCCAGGATTAGGATATATATCAATACATGCTTGTAATTATGATTGTGTTATATTTTGGAAGGACAGTAAAGATCTTGAAGAGTGCCCCATTTATGGTACATCTAGGTCACGAGTGGATGATGGGAGAGGGAATAAAATGCTGTATAAAATCTTGAGATACTTTCCTATTAAACCACGATTACAAAGGCTTTTTATGTTAAAAAAAATAACCATAGTTATGAGGTGGCATAAAGAGAAATGCATTAATAGTAACATTATACGTCATCCAGCAAATTCAATGGCATGGAAAGACTTTGATGGAAAGTTTCCATAGTTTTCACAAGATTGTCGTAATGTTTAACTTCATTTAGCCTCAGATGGATTTAATCCTTTGGGTAATTTGGGTACTTCTTACAGCATGTGGCCAGTAATAATAGTGCCATATAATTTTGGTACTTCTCACAAAAGTTTCTAATCTTTACTTATTCCAAGACCTACTACTTATGATAAGGACATTGATGTATACATGCAACCATTAATTAATGACTTAAATGATTTATAGGAGGTTAGATTAGAAACTTTTGTTGTTGTTCAAGGCGAAACATTTATAATGCATACGACTGTTTTGTAGACTATAAATGATTTTCCAACTTATAGGAATTTGTCTTAATGGAGTACTAAAGGGTATATGGCCTGTCTTACATGTAACTATCAACTTATTTAATAAGGCTACGAAGTAAAATATGTTATACAGGACATCGTCATTACTTGGAACATAGGCATGGATGGCGAAGAAGCAAATTGTTTAATGGCAAAGTAGAAATGGGTGAAGCTCCTTTGCAATTGTCTAGTGATGATGTGGTCATGCAGCTATCACACTTAGGTGACTTTACACCAGGTAAACACCCAATTAATAGAAAGAGAAAGTGAAATGTTGTTGAGCTCAATTGGAATAAAAAAACATAATTTTCAATTTTCCATATTGGAAGGAATTGTTATTGAGGCATAATCTTGATGTAATGCATATTGAAACAAATATTTGTAAGAATATTTTAGGAATTATTATAGGAATTGAAGGCAAATTGAAAGACACAATTAAGGCTAGAATAGACTTGGAAGACATGAATATAAGAAAATATTTCAATTTAAAAAGAAGAGATGATAAGTCATACATTATTCCATCTACTTGTTACACCATGTCAAAAAAGGAGAAGTAAGCTTTTTTTCAATTTTTTAAATTAGTTAAGTTTCCTGATGGGTATCCATCGCCGATTGTGTCAATGTTAAAGAGAGAAAAGTATTGGGATTGAAAAGTCATGATTTTCATATATTTCTACAACGATTACTTACTGTTGGAATATGTGGATGTTTGTTGAAGGACGTGTTCATAACTTTGGGTCAATTGGGTGAGTTTTTTAAGCAATTATGTTGCAAGACACTTAAAGTTGAAGAGGTTGATGAAATGGAAAAAGACATTGTAATAGCCCTAAGCCACCCGTTTATAGATATTGTCTGCTTTGGGCCTTGGCCCAGCCTAGCCCTCATTGTTTTGCTCTTTCTACACCTTGGGAAAACCCGTCTTATGAGGTAGAGGTATCCATACCCTTATAAGGTGTATTTTGTTCCCCTCTCCAACTGATATGGGATTTTACATTCCAGAGGGGATCAAAGTACACCTTATAAGGGTATGGATACCTCTCCCTCACAAGACGCATTTTCCCAAGATGTGGGAAGAGCAAAATCATGAGGGCTTGACTAGGCCAAAGCCCAAAGCAAACAATATATGTGGGAGGGTGGTCTAGGGCTGTTACAATGGTATCAGAGCCAGTACCTGAACCAATGTGTCAGAGTGAATGCTGAGCCCTAAAGGGGGTGGAATGCGAGATCTCATATCAGTTGAAAAGGGGAACAACGTACGCCTTATAAGGGTATGGATACCTCTCCCTCACAAGATGCATTTTCCTAAAGCGTGGGAAGAGCAAAACTGTGAGGGCTTGGCTGGGTCAAGGTCCAAAATGGAAAATATCTGTGGGTGGGTGGTTTAGGGCTATTACAGACATAGCTTTGATTCTATATAAGCTTGAACTATTATTCCCCGCATCATTTTTTAATATTATGGTGCATTTAGCAATTCACTTACCATACGAAGAAAAACTTTGTAGATCAGTTCAATTGCGATGGATGTATACCATTGAAAGGTAATTTATATTAAATTTTACTTTTTTATAATTTTATTAGTTAGTAAGAATTGTTAATGTTTTATATTTTGTTTAGGTTTTTATGCTCTCTTAGACGTTATGTACGACATAGAGCTCAACCCGAAGGGTCTATTACAAAGACTTACATAGTGAATGAATGCTTGGCATTTTTTTTGATTTACTTAAATGATGTCGAGATAAGATTTAACAGTCTAGAACATAACTTTGATTTTGATCAAGATGGTGGTTTGTCATTTTTCTCCCAAAAAGTTAGGCCACTTGATATCGAAAAATATATCGAGTTAACTAAAGACAAGTTTGAAATTTCCCATTAGTATATTTTGAGCAATTGCGAGGAAGTCGACATATATATGGAGTATGTATACTACTTTTGAATCAAGTGTTCATATTTCAATTTTCTCATTCAATCTATATTTCCTAATCTTAATTTACTTTTTTAAATAAAGAGCACAAAGAGTCGAGTCGAAGCAAAAGGATTGTTAATGTTAAAGAAAGATATAAGCTTAAGTTCCTATCATAGTTTCAGACTCGAGTAAGTTATATATTGATCGAATATTATAAACTTACGACAA
>JANQAP020471318.1:0-15508 GCA_026874005.2 Erythroxylum coriaceum | reverse complement strand
ATTTTGAGAAATGATATTGTTTTCAACAATTGAAGGGCAAAGGACAATGTTTGATTTTCTTACTATAGTTTTGAATACTTTTTACTAGAGTGCAAATGATAACTTTCAATGCATGAAAAATGTTTTGAAACTTACATTTGCTTAACTGAGTCATATATACTGCATCCATGTATTCTCTTTTGGTTTAGAGCCTTGGCACGACTCCATTTGATCGGTTGGACTGATAAGTAAAGGCATGGTGCCTTACTTGATTTTAATATTCAATATTTGCATATGATTTTTGATGATTGGTGAGGACACGATTGGCCAATTGTGTGTTGGGCACAACAGATTAAGCGACCTCGTACCCTTGACGTTGGTACATAAAAGTCCAGTCCTCGTAACGACACAATTCTATAGGAATCGCGAGTGATTACACACTTAGAGGTCTGGTCACCGACGAGGTCATGACGCTCTTATCGAACGTAATCTGGACTCACTACAGATGAAAGTTGAGCCAACACTGGGATTCGATGGGAGTGTGCACTAGTTTGGCCGACTAGTGGTGACACATATAATTGTTTTGGCTTATTATAAGATTTGGCTTCTTAACAAGATTTGACTTTTACATGTGATGCTTTTCAGCCCATGTGTATTGGAACTGGAACCTATGTTCAGTGAATGAGTGATTAATAGGCTGGGCCTATGTGGTTCCTAACCAATATGGCATGGGTAATAGACTACATCTATATGTTTCTATATCGTGCATATTCACTTTATAGCTGATTATGTGCATGTTAGATTTGTAAAACTGCCCTTAGTTTATCTAGACCGCTTTGGTGTGTACCGAGTTCTATTTGCGATATATGTTCCTCTCTACTCACTGAGTACATAGTGTACTCATCCCTTTCACGTCCCAACCATGCAGGTTAATTTAGTAAACTTGAAGCTCTGAGTGGCTCGTGCAGTCTTTTGGACATTTTCGAGGCATTACCGCACATGGATAGTCTTTGTTTTTGTTTCTTTTATGGTATAGTGGCTCATGAGTACGTAGACATGTTTGATGTTTTTGTTGATATGCTTTATAATTTTGTAAATTAACTCTTGTCTGTCTTGTGGTTAGTAAATGATTTTATGTATGAATATTTTGTACTGCCGTTGCAATTGCTCTTGAGGGGATTTCAAAGTCCAGAAGTTGTGGTAAAGTTTTACTGTGAATATAGAAGTACGCTTGAAATTGGTTTACAGGTGTTTTATTTATTTATTTATTTTAGGATTTTTAAATTACAGCCGTTGTGCTGCTGAAATGTTTTTAAAGATTTCCAGTTAGCCTTGCATAGTCAGGTTAAGGGTACCGTGAGTATCCTTAGTCCAGGTATACGGCGGTTGTCATATGCCTGGTATGGTTCGGGTTGTGACAATTAAAATGGTATCAGAGCCTGTACCTGGATCGATATGTTAGCAAGGACGTTAGGCCTCTAAGGGGGTAGATCCAGGCCTGTGTGCTAGTAAGGACGCTGGGCCTCCAAAGGGAGTGGATCCAGGCTTATGGGCTAGCAAGGATGCTGGGCCTCCAAGGGGGTGGAATGTTAGATTCCCTTATTGATTGGATTGGGGAACAAAGTAGGCCTTATAAGGCTATGGAAACCACTCCCTCATAGACGCGTATCTGTGAGTGGTTGGTTCGAGCTGTTACATCATCAACATTCAATTGTTGGAGCACTTCTCTCTATGACCCACATCTCACCTACAACTGTAAAATAAAGCTTCTTCTTTTATCTCTTGTGCTATATTTATCTGTACTTCATTTTTAAATTTGCAATTCCTTTGTATGTGCCCAAATCTGGTGCACTTAAAACATTGTGGTTACCCTTGTGCCAATAATCTTTCTCTTCATGACCATGCCTTTTGTAATTGCTACATTGAACAATTTTGCCTTTTCTCGTTGAAGATGAAGTCTTGGCTAAATAAGCTCTATCAACTTTATCTTTTGTTTCCTCCTCTCTCATCATTCTTCTTTGATCCATGGCTTGAAGAACATTTAGTAACTCTACAAAGGTTATTTTAACCAGATCTTTAGAATCTTCAAGTGATGAGATTTTAGTTTCATGCCTTTCGATAATGGTCACGACCAGCTTGTCCACCGTTCTTTGACTTGGAAATTATTCAATAAGCAATTTGATTTGATTAATGATAGACATGGCCTTACTTGCATATTCCTTGGCACTTTCAAATTTCTTCATCCTTAACATCTCAAATTCTCTTTTGAGATTCAAAATTTGCATCATTTTTGTTTGCTCGTTGTCTTCAAACTCTTTCTTAAGTTTTTCTCATGCTTCTTTAGGTGATTCACGAGCCATTATGCTTGTAAAAGATCCCTCTGATAAAGCCGAATGTATACAAGAAAGCACTTTTGGTTTCCTTGCTACTTGTCCATCATATTTTTTCATTTGACTTAGTGTGGGATTTTTTGAAAGTGGGTAGGATTAAAATCACTCTCAGCAACCTCCCATAAACTCAAGGTTTCAAATAGGATTTCATTTTGATGGCCCATGATTGATAGTGTTCCCCATTAAAAATAGGAAATGGAAGAGACAAATTGTTTGATGACATGGCTTCTTCTCACTCTTTCCTCTCTCTCTCTCTCTTGCACTCTACTTTTCCCTTAAGGTAGAGAAAAAAAATATCTAACCTAGTGTTAAGCTTTGATACCATATTGTTGGGAAAGAGGGGGAGAGAAGAATAATGAACAAAAATTGATTGACACAAATTGCTAATCTTTACTGCTGCTACTTTTATTCTGAAACTGATGCCTTTATATAGGCTTTTACAATAAAGTTTAAATCCTAACTGATAATAACTTTATCTAAACAAATAAAATTTTATCTTCTAACAGATAGTAAATCTTATCTATGTTGTTCCACTATCAGATAATCTTTATCTTTACTACTCTATCTTACTACTCCCAATCCTAATAGATAACAAATTTTATATTTAAACAAAGACCAAATTAAAAATAAAAATTCAATCTTAGAATCTTATATCACTCAAATTAAAGTTAATTTATGTTTACTTAATATATTTAACACTAATATATATATTACTTGTGAGATGGAACCCCTAGATTTACGTTGCTTAAACAAGATGGATATCATCACATACAATCTGATAGCAGTTTTAGCTTTTTTGTGCCACCTAGTCTAACTACTTTACCTTCCTCCTAGACTATCGTCAGAGGAAAACAATTAAAGATGCAACAACTAGTAACCAATCTTTGGTAAACATTCCATTTTCTTTATCTACTACTCTACCCTTTGGCATCCCAACACACTTGGGTGAAATTAAACATAAATCAAGTCATATGGAGAACAACTTTATGGCCTACTTTGTCGATTAGTAATTCAAACCTCCTTATCTCCCCTCTTAATGAGTGCTCACTCCATCTCTCTCTCCCTTATATTTAGTGAATTCCTTCCACCTATCTCTCTTTTTTTACTTTGTATGTCACATGTTAACAATGTTTAATTTGAGTATAAGGAAGGGTTTTGTTTTGTTTTATTTTTTTATTTGATCTTCCTGTAATGTGTGATGTCTTTAATTTCACTTTTCTTTTATTTTAATTATTGTTCTGTCTGTTTGATTTTGTTTTGGTTTATCTTAGTGTGCTAGATGTTTTGTTTTGTGTTTGTCTACCATCTGGTTTCATCAATTACATTTTGAATGGATTAAATTATATGCATGATAAAAGATTTAGTCACGTAATTATGAGAGTAACAATAGCCTTAATGGTCAAATTAGTTAGGAGTATGCATTTTTTAAACTTTGATAATAAAGTGATATAGGATTGTGTGAAGTTGCAATGACAAACTTCCTAAGGTGAGCAAACTAACATCAAATTCTAATTAACATGCTTATTTAACCAAAGATACCTAAAACACAAATTGCACAAGCTAATAAATATTTATAACTTAAAAGACTATTTTCAAAGCTAAATTAATTCCATTAAGTCCTAGCCATTGACACATTCACACGATTCACACCATGAAAACCTAGACAAAACTAACATATGACATGAAAAATTCACACTCAACATAAAAATAACAATGCAAACCTCCCCACACTTAGATAACACATTGTTCTCAATGTGAGAAGAACAAACAACACGTAAGGGGGGAATAAAACAAAATGACAAGAAGACATTAAAATAAAAGGTAAGGAAAAAAGGATTAGAGCATAAACCTTTCATGGCGATTAAGGTGGTCATAGTGCAGAAAGGAATTTGGAGATGCTTTTTGCCATGAAGTTCCAGCAATTCACTCCCTTTAAAATAAA
This sequence comes from Erythroxylum coriaceum, assembly GCA_026874005.2. Taxonomy (NCBI): domain Eukaryota; kingdom Viridiplantae; phylum Streptophyta; class Magnoliopsida; order Malpighiales; family Erythroxylaceae; genus Erythroxylum; species Erythroxylum coriaceum. The sequence continues at coordinate 11,197 of JANQAP020471318.1, read as the reverse complement.
AATAACAAAATACTAATAAAATAAAATTTATTCTAATTTTTGGGTTACCTCCCAAGTAGCGCTTAGTTGACATCATTAGCTTAACGTGCTCTTCCATCCACACTCAACCTGGGTCAATTATTAGTGGCTTACTTCCACCCGTGTCATCTAATTTTAGTTTCGTAGCCTGTAAATAAGCTACTAATTGCAATAATAAAAAAGAAAACATTGATAAAATTAAGAAAATCAATTAAGTTCACTAATGTCCTTGTTACTAACAGATTATTAATAAAATAGGGAATAAGAAAACTCCTTTAAGTTTTTATTGAATCCAACAGTTTGTCTTGTAAGAGGATGAGTTGTTCTTGTTCTTCCTCAGTCACCCTCATCTCCTCTTCTTCTTTCACTTCATGAACAAGGACTTTTGTATCTCTTTTAACCTCTATATCCTGTAACCTTTGTTCTTTGTTCTCTTCTTTAGCTTCTTAAATAGAGACTTCCTTATATTCTTCAAACTCAAGCTCTGCTCTCATTTACTCTTCTTACTCTCACTCCTTTAAAGATTCAACTTCATCAATCCGTATAAATGAGCTACCCTCCTTCGAATTATTTAATACCTTATTCATGTTAAATTTCACTTGTTCATCACCAATTCAAAGGATGAGATTGTCTTTAGGGGCATCTACCAAAGCTTTTTCGGTGGTAAAAAATGGTATACTAAGAATTAGCAGATAGTTTCGATCCTCTTCAAAGTCTAGTACGATAAAATCCGCATGAATCATAAAATTGCCCACTTTTATAGGTACATCCTCTACCATGCTAAACGTTTTCTTTATCAACTAATCTGCCAACTGAATACGCATAAATATTGGCTTCACATCTCTTAGCCCTAGTTTCCTAAAAATTGATAAAGGCATAAGATTTATACTTGCACCTAAGTCGTATAAACATTTTGAAATATCTAAATTACCAACTAAATAGGGTATTGTAAAGCTCCCTCAATCTATCAACTGTAAGGGCATATGGTTGGTAATTAAGAAGTTGGAGGTTTCCGTTATGGCTATCGTTTGATTATCAACCCAAGTTCACTTGGCAGATAATGTCTTTAAGGAACTTCACGTACTTGGGCCTGTGTTTTAACACTTCCACAAAAGACAAGTTATTTTATCATTTCTTTAGCTTTTCCATGAGCTTTATGAATCATGCATCCAATTTGTTCTTCTGAAGTCTTTATGGGAATAGTATTTTCAGTGGATAAGGAGGAGGAGGAATGTATGGAGGGTCTTCATTCTTTTCTTCATCCTTATTCTTCTTCTATTGGTCTTTAACAAAGTAGGGTTCAGTTTGTTTTTCTGCTAGTTCTTTTATCTCTTTCTCACTCTTGAATGTGATGGCCTTAAATTGCTCTATTGGATTTACTTCCATGTTGCTCAGAAAGCTTTTCAAACTTCTCTTACAGAATTCATTAGTAAGTTGGCCCATTTGAACCTCTAAGTTGTGAATAAAAGAGGCATGATCTTCCATTACTTCTTCGAACATCCCTTCTAGCCTCTTTTGGACCTCATACATATTTATGATTTTGTCTATGATCTTGTCCAATTTTGAATCCCATGAGCTAGACTCATCTTGCTAAAATCCTGGAGGGCCTTGAATTCCCATTTGAGTTCTTACATTGTTAGACTAAAAACAATTTTGGTGGTTCTGCCACCTCAAATTGTAAATGTTCAAATAAGGATGATTACTTCTCCAATCGAATTGTGCCTCATTGAAGTTGTCCAATCGATAATTATAGTTTATATCATATTTTAGTAGGTGTTTTAGTGTGTTTTTAGGTATTGATTAAATGAATTGTGCATGTTTAGAATTAGAATTGTGTAATGTGATTATTTTTTTAATGTTTTTGAGTATTATGTGGTTTAGAGCATGTCATTGGACTTTAATTTTGTACGCTTGAGGTATTTTGATGTGTTTGTTAGTGTTTGATAAAGAAGATCGAAGGAAGTTGGAGAAAGCTTGGAGAAAGAGCAAGGGTCACGATCGTGACATCCCTGTCATAGTTGTGACAAAAGTGATCTAGCCAGGGTTACAATCTTGACACTCTTATCACAACCATGATAGAAGGGAACAACATCAGGTCATGATCATGACACCCTTGTCACAATCGTGACAGAAGCCAAATTTTAAGGGTTAGGATTATGACATCCCTATCACGATTGTGATAAGCATTCGGCAAACGCAAGGATCTCCTTCTATTTTAATTTTTGAAGGCTTTTGGGTAAAGCTTATTTTTTACCCTAAATGGCCCCAACACTATATAAGATTATAAGATGATCTTAATGAGTGAAGCCTCCATCTTACCATTTAGAGAGAGAAGAAAGAGAGAAGAGAAGAAGAAGAGGAGGAGCTGCTACCGGCCACTCCTTGTCATTCCTTTCCAAGTTATTTCTTATTTCTCTTGTTATTTACTTCATATGCTGTATGATTTGGAAATGAGGACGATGAATACTTTGTTAAGGATGTTCTAACTTCATTTGGGATTAATTCTTGAATTAATTGTGATTTAATTGCTTTTGATGTTAGTGTGTTTGGATATTGTGATTGTTTATGATTTTTGCATACTTTAGTAACATATTGAGAGATTGAATCGATAGTAACATGATTATGTTGAGTAATGAGAATTAACAACCTAATAGATCACAAAAACATCAAATCGGTAATTACATGAAGAGAGATCTTGTGTGAGGTCCCAATTGTCAATTAGAATGCTTAAGAACTAATTGGAACGTGGATTGTTTTGTTAATTGAGAAATTGCAAAATTAGAAATTCAGATTCAATTAGAGATTATGATTTAGGGTTTAACGACTAAATCTCGTGAGACAATAATCAACCTTTCGAAATTCTAGGATCGATACCAATTAAATCAAATGTAGCTAAAGTAGTAATTGACGATAAAATGAATCCCCTCTTCTTATAATTCTTTGATTTTGTCTTATGTGATTTCTCAATTGCTAAGTGGTTATGCTTTAATTTGATATCCTTGTGTTAATTTCAATCAATTCATAATTAATTGTTTAAATTATTGTTTTAGACTTTATTTTCATTTTTATCAAATTCATTATAACTTTAGATAACACTTGTTGAGCAAGTTTTATTTCTATAAAACCCTCAATGTTCTGCAAGTGCACAGATTGTAAAGCGTAGTAATTAAGGTGTCGATCCCACAATAAATTTGTTAAAACTAATTGAATCCTAACTTTGTCCAAGGTTGCAAAAATGTGAATTAAAATGAAAATAAAACTAAATAGAAAATTAAGCAATTGAGTATGAATTGATTGAAATTAAAATTCTGAAGTTAACATAAATAAATCAAAATAGAGCATAACTATTTAAAAATTGAGATATCACACAAGACAAGATCAAACAATTATAAGAAGAAGGGATTCATTCTATCATAAATTTCTACCCTAATCACCTTTGATTCAATCAGTAATGATCCTAGATTTCCAAAAGGTTTGATTACTCTCTCTCAAGACCTAATCATTTAACCCTAATTAATATTCCCTAATTGATTCCGAAATTCTAGATTTGCAATATATCGATTAACAAAAATAGCCTAACATTTTGAACTAGTTCTTAAGCAATTTATCAAATAATCGAGTTCTCACACAAGGTCTCTCTTCGTGTGATTATCAATTTGATATTTATATGACCTACTATGTTGTTAACTCTCATTACCCAACCTTATCATATTACTATCGATTCAATCTCTCAATTTATTATCAAAGTATACACATTCACAAATATCACAATGCCCAAACATTTCATTAACATTAAAATCAATTAAGTCACAGAATGATTCAAGAATCAATTCCAAAATGTAGTTAGAACATCATTAACTACATATTGAACATCCTTAAACCCAAAGCATACATCAAGATGAAGTGAATAAACAAGAGGAAATAGAAAATAAATTAAGATGGTTGGGTTAAAGTGGACGGACAGCAGTTGAGGGTTCACATTGCTATTTTTAAGTTGAGTATGAATTTTTCATATCGTATGTTAGTTTTGTTTAGTTTTCATGGTGTGAATTGTGTCAATGTGTTAATGGCTAGGACTTAATAGGATTAGTTTAACGTTGAACATAGTATTTTAAGTGTAAAGGTTTATTAGCTTGTGAAATTTGTGTTCTAAGTATCTTTGCTTAAATATGCATATTAATTAGGATATGAAGTTAGTTCATTCACCCTAGTAAATTTGTTACTTACATTTATAATTTTAGGTTAATTAAATAAGTAGCATCATTAGTATCTTTTCATGAGGATGATTAACTAAAGAAATGAGGTAGGTGATATAAAATGTGAAAAAAAGTGCGTATATCTTAAGCAAATAGCTATTTCGCTAGCTTTAGGGTTATGAATAGAGCTATTAGCTAGCTGAGAATGTGATACAGCTGAGTAACTGTGGGACATTCATCACAAATATTTGCCTTTACGTCAAAAGGCTAGTATGACATTCTAACCAAACCTTGTAATAAAACATGGCCAAGTTGAATAACTAGGGGACATTCATCACAAATATTTGGCTTCACGTCAAAAGACTAGGTCAATGTCAAAGAAAATTAACCAAAAGAGTGTTTTGATCAATAAATCCTACTGATCTTTGTGAATGGCATGATTTTCCATTAAAAGCTACTTAGGGATAGTTACAATTTTGCTTGACTAACTAATTATCAATGTGAGTGTGCAAGTGCTAAGGGTAAGTGAATATGATATTAAGGTCTTAATTAGTATCCATATTTAGTCCAAAATGCTTAGCCATTGATTTCATAAGTTAATAAGTTATAACAACTTGAAGGATTGTGTTTATAGTCAAATTAGTTTTGTGAAATTCGATGCCATTGTATCATTACTGCATATATGTGTATATATATATGTTTTTATTTGGTGTGTTTGAGTTTGTTATTTTTTTGCTTGAGGACAAGCAAAAGTAAAATGTGGGGATGTTGATACTTATAATTTACATTATGTTTTAGTAGGTCTTTTAGTGTATTTTTATGTGTTAATTAGATGATTTATGCATGTTTAGGTTTAGAATTATGTTAATGTGATTATGTGTTTATATTTTTAAGTGTTTTATAGTTTAGAGCGTGATATTGAACATTAATTTTGTGCGTTTGATGTGTTTTGATGTGTTTGTTAATGTATGAACTCAGATGAAGAATATTTAAGGAAGTTGGAGAAATTTTGGATAAAAGGAACAAGGTCACGATAGTGATAGAATGTCTCCCTCAAAGTCACAATCGTGACAGAAGATGATCACACTAGGTCACTATCGTAACATACCTGTCATGTTCGTGACAGAAGTTCATTTTCAAGGATCACAATCATGACAAAATTTTAAATGATCACCATCATGACAAAGTGGTCATGATCATGACAGGCGTGAGACAAATGCAAGGATCTGCTTCCATTTGCAATTTTTTAGGGTTATTTTGGAGTTTTTGGCCTAGGTAAAACCTAGTTTTTACCCTAAAAGGAAAAAGAACTATAAAAGAACATAAGATGACCTTAATTATGAGAGCCTCCATTTGCCATTTTGAGAAAGAGCACAAGGAAGTATGGACCTTTTAAGAGATTTTACTTCCTAAAATAAAGAATGGTAATAAACCCTTAAGAATATGGTTTAAAAAGAAAAATAAGACTAATAATCAAGGACACAAATTTATTTAGGTGCATAAAAGAAATTTATGACTTTATGTTATAGAGAAGGAACAAAAGTTCGTGAATAATGAATACTCAAGGCACTTTTTTCTTGGTTATTCTCACAAAGCATATAAAGTGTTTAATAGGAACATTTTCGTTATTAAAGAGTTTATGCATATTGGTTTTAATCTAACCATATTGCCTCTAAGAACGTCTTGAAGATGCTAATGTAGGATATAGAGAAATTAGTCCTTAAAGAGAATAAGAATGATTACTAAGACTTTTCAGCCAATTTTTGAACCAAGTGAGTGAGATAAGAAGGATGAGATGCTTCTAATAGATTGGAAATTCAAGAAGAATCATCTTCTAAATCATATTATAAGTGATATTTAGCAAAGGGTAATTATTAGTTCATTTTTTAGAAATATGTTACATCTTAAATTTATTTTTCAAATTGAATCTAAATCCTTAGTGATGAATGTTGGGTTTGCACTATAAATAAGGAATTGAACAATGTTTAAAATGTAGTGTGGATGTTAGTTTCTAGGAATTTAACAATCTTTAAGGCATAGTGTGGACCTTAGTATTTAGACTTTGAGATTATATATAAATTAAGGATATTAAGATAAAATTTGATGGTGCACTACACCAATTGGCTAATAGTTTCACTAAAACAATAAATAAGGACAAATTTTGCATAATTAGAAAAGAAGTGTATACAATTGAGGGGAATTTTATATGACAAAGATACTCTTGTATGTTCAAACTCATTCTTATTAATATTTAATTGATTGATTATATGTTTTTATATTTTAATTTGAGTTTTTGGTTTGGTCGATAAGTCTTCAAATCATCCTAGTTAATCAATATGTGGTTGACCAGTGTTCTAAAAATCAATGAATTCCTACATCTAATGAGTTTGCAATAAGATTGGTGAATGAATGGTTGACCACAAGTTCCTAATGGTCGATCAATATAGAAATGATTAAAGCTTTCTACATTACACTCATGGCATTGATTCTCCTTTATACTTCTTCATTCTTTCCAAATCCAAGGATTATCAAACTTTTCAAAAGCATCCCAAAAGCACTATGAACCCATTCACGACTTTGATAAGCTCATTCAAGCTATAAACATAAAATCTTCTAGCTTTGTTTAAAGGGTAAACCTTAACCCCCTTAAAATTAAGGCTTTTATAAAATTCTTGCTTTTTGCTTCCTATTAATTCCTCAATCATATTATATTTATATTTTTGCAGCTTGTTATACACTTAATTCAATCAAATTGAACATAATTTTTTTATTCCCAAATTACCATACATTAGGATTTAAATTAGGATTTTTCAAATTCTTAGACCTTTGTCAAATTGATTTTTTATTAATGTGATTAAGTTATTTGTAGAATCGATTGCTTAAATTTGTCATTAATTTTTTTAAATTTTTGTTATGGTCATATTTGATTATTGAAGATTAGGATTTTCTTGGGAATTGGGCTGATTTAGCAATTTCGCCCAAAAATAATAGATCGACCACAAAATAAAAGATAAATAATTCACTTTCTTATTAGCAATCAAGTTATTGAAAATTTCAAACAAATCCTTAAATTCAAAACTACCCATTATCTAATAAAATTACTTAAAATTATGTAACTTTTTGGGTAATTGTTGAATAATTTCTGTAATTAAGATTGCATTTGATTTATTCTAACACTTATTTTTTAGCTTTATTATGTTTTATTTTAATTGAAAAAGGATCATTCAAAACATTGAAGAATTTAGGAAATTTTCAAATTAGGAATCAGTCTAGGTCATTTTCATCAAATTGCATATTCTTTTCTTTATAAATTCTCTAAAAAATTTAAGATTAATAGCTTGATTAGATGATTAAATTTATCAATTTTGATACACTTCTTTCAAAATATCTTGATTTTTTAGTCTAACTTATGTAACCTATTTTTTCATATATTGTTACACAATACTAGTTTATAACCGATTAAGAATGAAGATATTGATGCTGCACAAGCTTATTAAAGTGATTTTTCTGTGACTTTAAATCATTAGTACCCATACTTATTTAGAACCTTTCTTATCTAACTTCTTATATCATTATCTAGTGTTCTTCATCTATTCTCATGACTAGAACCAGTGGGTCCCTCAATCCTGTGTTTAAAGTACATATTAGAGGTGGAACTAACCCTACTCCTAGGACTTGAGCAAGATCCCCTACAATCTTGTAGGACTTAATACATTGCTTGGATAAATGATTTCTTTTAATGATTCCAAAAAAAGAGGAGAAATATTAGTGAAACTAGATTCAACGAAAGTAATGACATTCAAGAGGAGTGATTTTTCCTCGTATTTAATGTAGTATTTTTATGCTTGTGTAAATTTATGTTATGTTTAAGTTAATTTATATGTTTGGACATTTTTTAACGCTTGATATTGAATATCTCTTTTTTTCTTGAAACTGAATTATGTTTTATTCATGAATGAAGGGGGATCTAATCATTATCTTAATTATGAGATTAATTTTATCGTTACTCTCTGATATCACAAATATTTTATCATCATAAAAAAGAGGGCAATTTTTTAACCAAGGGAAGTTTCAATCAATATTTTAATGATAACAAATATAAGTATTAGTAATAAATGTATTATTTTGATAAGAAGTAATATAAGAACAAGATGTAGCCATAACTCAAGAAGATAATTCATGAAATTGATAAAGAAAAGACAAAGTTTGCAATCTTTGAAGTGAATATCGAGTCAAGAATAAAAGAAGATCAAGGCACATCAAGGTCATTCTATATCATATAATGATAATTGTAATCTTATTTAGTCACTTTGAGAATCTTAAAGGTTCAGCATACATAGCCACATCTTCTTACTACATTACACGAGTCTTTTCATTCATTATGAGGTAATAAGCATTTATTTTTTTTAAAAGCTTCTTAATCTTTCAAATACTCTTTAGCAGACTTTTTGAAAGCTTTTAATTATAATTGTATCAACAAATTAAGTTGAATATTTTAATTTGTTAAAATCATGAATTTAGGGGGATTGGATGACTAATATAGGTTAAAATGTAACAGGTTGTTTATTAATATATTGTTCGATTAGTATGGTGATGTGGTCAACAAATGTCCCTTTAAGGGATATATTGGTCAATCAATATACAAAGAATAGTGAATATTGTGCATTGAATGCACATTAGTTGACTAGTATAACCTAGTGTTTTGAAACTAGCTAATGTAACGACTTGTTTTTAGCTCCAACAGCTAGTAAGGGTCCCAAAATCATACAATTACATTTTTTCTTATTAGTTCTTACATAGGAAAGTATATTTATGTCAGATATACATATCTCTAAGTTTTAGCAAGCATTTGAGCATTCTTCATCTTATATTTAAGTGAGTGAGCCTATTTGGTTTTATCCAAATAATAATATGAGATATTTGAGCTAAAACCTTCAATTAGGTTTTGTCTTTTATACTTGGGAGTGTTTTAAGTGGCATTAAGGTTTCTCTTTACTATTAAGGAAGATTGTATAAGGTTATCTCTTTTCTAACAAAAAATTGCACAAAAGTTATAATTCACCTTAAAAAGAGAGTTATAGTAGAATTATAAAAAAAGAGTCTTGGGAATGGATGTAAGAAAAGGTTGTTTATTAAAACGTTATAAATCAGTTTGTGTTTCTCTTCTCTTACCCTTTTTATATTATTTCTTAAATGTATTGGTAAAATTTATTATTTTATATCATATTCTTCTTTTATAAATTATGCTCATTAGCATACTAAGATAATCAATATTTCAATTGAAATTTACCAACATCCAATTCATCCCCTCTAGGTGCCACTAGGGATTAACACAAACAAATTTCAATGTCGGGTTAATTTAGAGCTAATAAATTAAAATTCAAAGTTTACAATTATTTAAGTAATAATGAATTAAACTAAACTAACCAAAATTTCAAAATTTATAATTATTTAAGAAACTACTAAAAATTTTACAAAAAATGTTTAATTTATATTAAAAAAACCCTTACAATGAAGAAATTAGGGTAAAAACAATATGTTGTTAAGAATTCCTTCCTTAAATGTTAACTAATTATTGTCACAAATTTTCATTTACAAAGATAGAAAAGTAATATATGCTTCAATTTATTAGGAATAATAATATTAAAGATACTATATGTTCCAATCTAATGAGAATTTCAAGAAATTTACACAATACATGAACTTTTAACTTTTAACATTTGAATGAAAAACATGGCTATATGAACTCGCCTATTAACACGGCCATATAAAAAGAAACATAATAATATGAACCTAATAAATTGATTAATATGGCCATAGTAAAATCTGTTTTTATGTCCGTTTCTTAAAATCAAACACGGCTATAAACATAAGCTTATTGTTAGGCATGTATAAAAAAACACAACTTATAAAATACCCATGTTCCAAGTTATGTGACATGCCTATGTTTTAAGCCATATGTTGCAAGTAAACCAAAGCCCATAATGGGCTAACAAAAACCATATTATTAGGTATGTAAAGAAAAACATGATATATAACACACTTATGTTCCAAGTCATATGTGGTAAGCCAACCTGCCTATATGCCTATAGCCCAACGTAGTCATTAAAACGGTGTATTATTAATATGTAAGCATGACCATGATAAGTAAAACCTTCACTTTAATATGAGAATATCATGATTAAGTAAATTCAATATTATACCTTAATACATATGATACAATAATTCCATAAATTAAATACTACTCTTCTGTATAAAAATATCATCGCTTATAACAACTAAGTGATACATTTACTTTAATATGAGAATACAATAATTGAGCACAAAATTCCATGCCTTAATATATACAATGACACAAATTCATAAATACAATGTCACTCCTATTTGCAAAAAATATCATTGTTCATAATAAATAAGTAACATATTCACTTCAATATGAGAATATTATGATTGAGTATAAAATATATCATGCATCAATACATACAACACAACATCTCAATACATTCAATACCACTACTATGTATAAAAAGTGTCACCAATTATAATAAATAAAAGTTTCATTTTAATATGAGAATACTATGATTGAGTACAAAATGTATCATATCTTAATATAAACAATACTATAACTCCATACATTTAATACCACTCCTATATGTAAAAAATATCATTGCTTATAATAGATAATTAACACCTTCACTTTAACATAAGAATTCCATGATTGAGTATATTCAATTTCATGCCTCCATACATACAATATCATAATTGCATACATTTAGTAGCACTCTTACGTGTAAAAAATAACATCACTCATAACATATAAGTAAAACCTTCACTTGAATATAAGAATATTATGAATAATTACATTCAATATCATGCCTTAGTATATATGTATTATATCATACAATTTGTTGGACCCCGAATCTGTTAGTAAGCATGAATTGAATGATTTTGGGTGATTTTGTTAGATCAATTATATTCTTCTA
>JANQAP020471107.1:0-15510 GCA_026874005.2 Erythroxylum coriaceum | reverse complement strand
ATTTTCTAACACTTCAAAATCCAAATACCTAGGAGTAACTAATGCTCTATTCCTAAAGTCACGAAAGCGCACACCTTTTTTCTGAGTAAATTAGAAATGAGGTCCGATAGGTTGCCGCTAAGTTATGTTTTCCTTCACCGAAAACTTGAAGACAGAGCTTATGAACCAGTTGCCTAACCCTCATCATCCTTAGTGGGGCCATTGTTAGAATAAAATCTACAAAAATGAAAGAGAGAGAGTGAAATTCGTATTTTAGAGAGAGAAAATGAAATCTCACCTAAATCCTTGTGTTTTTGAATGATTGATGTATGAAAAAAATAAAGGAATGTAAGATTAATGGGAAGGGATGAAGAAAATACCAAGAATCTAGATGAAAAATGAAGAGTTTTAAATGGTGGGAGGAGAGAAAATCATGTTCTAGAGAGAGAGGGAGGGAAATTTTGAAAAATAAATGAGAGAAGAAAAAGAGGGGGAAACTTTAAGTTTCCTCCTGGATTGGATTCCCACGCTCGTGGGAGGGAATCCCCATAATTCCTATGAGCGTGGGATTCCTCTCCAGAAACTCTCTCGAGAGGATTCCAATGTCCGTGGGAATCTCTAGAATTCCCATGAGCGTGGGATTCCTCTCCAGAAACTTTCTAGAGAGGATTCCCACTTCGATGGGAATCACCACAATTCCTATAGATATGGGTTTTCTCTCCAGAAACTTTCTGGAGAGATGTCCCACGTTAGTGGGAATCACCACAATTCCCACGAATATGGGAATTGTTGATCCTCGCAAGTTCAAACCTTCTTCCATGCTTATATGCATTTTCCATGATCCCAAAACCTACAAACACATCAAGATAATATCATCAACAAGAAATTTGAAAAGAAAAGAAATTGAAATCCAAAAATAATCAACATAAACATCAATCAAACCCAATTCAAACATGATAATAACTAAAGAATTCAAATGAACCATTAATTGAACAAAAACAAACAAAGGCTAGTTGACTCCCATGGGTTGCTGCTTCTGTAGCTCGACTCTCCTTCTTACTCATGGCAGTTCAAATGACCCGAATGATAGCGGTGCATAAACTGATCTCAGACTTTGTACAGGGGCTACCTTATTTTGGGCTTCACATTTATCATTGTTTTCCTTTCTTCGCCTTCTCTTACACGTTTGTTTCTTTCTAAACGTATTTTTGGGGTCCTCAATATTTTCCCATCCTTTTTGAAGTTTAGGTTCTTTGATGTCTGTCGGGGGTAGAGTAGAATGATAATTCTTCTTTGACACCTTGAATGTTAATTGCTCCTTCCCTACTCTCAATATTAACTCGCCCCCATTAACATCAATAATCGCACGAGTAGTTGCTAAAAACAGTCACCCAAGAACCATCAGGATTTTCTCATCTTCACTAATATCCAATATGTAAAAATCCACAAGAATGATAAATTTATCAATATGTAGCTGCATATTCTTAATGATTCCCTTTCGTAAATGTACTGTCCGGTCAACCGTTTTCATTAATGTCTTAGTCAGCTCTGGCTCTTCTAGACCTAACTTCTGACTGAATGAGTATGGCATCATGTTGATATCTGCTCCCAAATCCATAAATGCTCAATCTATCTTAACTCCATGTATACTACAAAGAATGAAAAAGTCTCTTGGGTCTTCTTTTTTCTGTGCTATATGCGGACCTTCTCCTAATATGTGATTGATAACCTCTTCTTTCAATAACCCCTTTAACATAAGCTTTGTCTGGAGTTGATTTGTTATGTCTGCCATCTCGCTTAACTCCCTTTCCTTAGAATTCCGAGCTACTTCACTTAAAGATGGCTTCCACTAAGAAAAAATTTGATTTGGAAGTCCAAGCTGAAGTTCCTTAATCAGCTCGCTTACTGGTCCACTTGGAAGGACTTCCAACATTATTTGTTCTTCTATTTTGTTTCCATCTTTCTCCCCATGCTTGCTTTCTTCTTTCTCTATCCGAGTAATGGCCATGATTCTTTCCTTCGGATTCACCTCAATGTTGCTTGGTAGACTACCTGTATTTCGCGAAGATAAAGTGTTAGCTAGTTGGCCTACCTGAACTTCCAGATCATGGATGGATGATGCAGCATCCTTTTATGACTCTCTTCTTGTGCTACCAATTTGGACCCCAAAACCTCCATCATCTTATCCATTTTGCTTTCCAATGCTCCAATTTGATCTTGCTGGAATCCTAGCAGTCCTTGTGGTCTTTGTTGTCCACCTACATTATTGTTACTCTAAGAAAAGTTTGGGTGGTTTTTCCAACCTGGATTATATGTATTCTAATATGGGTTATTACCTCGCTACGATTGGCCTAAGTAGCTTACTTGTTCGGTCCCGCTAGCTCCTAACAGGAAACATTCCACTAAGCTACGGTTGTTCTCCCTACATAGCTCACATTGTGCTTGCATTGCCTTAACTACTGAGGTGGAGGCTCCTTGTATATTGCTTAGCTGCTTCATCAAAACTGTGATTTGACCCTGCAAGGCAGTAACTGACTCAATAGGTAGCATACCTTTTTGTTCCTTCTATCTTTGTCTACTCCTCTCGTTCAACCACATGCAGCTATTGCTAGCCAACTCCTCCAATAAATCATGAGCTGCTTCCACCATCTTCCTCATCAGTGAACCTCTGACTACTACATCAATTGTGCCCCTTGTGCTCGTATTCACTCCATTATAAAATGTTTGAAGTAGAAATTCCTTTGGGAGGTTATAATGGGGACAACTTCTTTGAAGTTCATTAAATCTCTCCCAAGCTTCATAGAGAGATTCTTTGTCGCTCTGCAGGAAATTTGTTATCTCCTTGATAATCCTCGTCATCTTCATTAACAAAAAATATTTTGAGAGGAATGCTTGGGTGAGCTGCTCCTAAATTGTGATCTAGCTTAGATCCAAAGAATTGTACTATGTTTTAGCCCGATCCTTCAACATGAATGAAAATAGTCGCAGCTTCACCATATCGTCAGACATTCCATTGAATCTGAATATGTCATAGATCTCCAAAAAATTTGTGATGTGGGCATTTAGATCCTCGTTAGATAGCCCATAGAACTGCACACTGTTTTGGAGAATGTTGAGTGGCGTCGGCTTTATCTCAAAATTATTCGCTTGAATTACCGGCCTCGCCACTCCTTGAGAACTAAATCCTAGCCTCATGAAATCCATAAGTGTCCTTTCCAGTCCTCCTTGCTCTCCTTCTTCAACCATATCTTGATTTGAGAAATTTAGATGCTTTGCCCTTCTTATTTCTCTTTTGTGCTTCTTAATGTTGAGAAATTCATCCTCTATAGCTTCTTTCTTCCTTTGTGTACTCCTTATCATCATGCACCTGCAAATACACAAGGAAAAGTATCAATAACTCTTAAATCAAAGTAATCTAAATCAAACACGATGCTCAACAATCAATCCTAGGCAACGGCGCCAAAAACTTGTTAAAGGTAAAACTTATCTACTTGTTTTATGCTAAAAAATCGCAAATGCACAGATCATGACTTGTAGTAAAAAGAGCGGATATCAATCCCACAGGGATTGATGGCTAGACATTGCTTAATTTATAGACAACTTTGTTTAAGAAACGAAATTGTTAAATACAAATAATCTAGAAAATTAAATTAAAATTAAAAGACTAATGCAAATAATAGGCAATACCGCAATCTTAGAAAATCTAAATTCAAGAATCTAAATGCTAGAGATTACTTTTTCCTTATTTTATCTCCCTCCTATTTTATTGATTAAATTGTGTCTCACCCTAGATTTTTTAATGTATTAATTACCCTCTCTCAAGGTGTAACTATTTGTCCCTAATCAAATTAACAGGAATCGATTGAACGATCTCTCGACCTATCCAATGACTCTACTGATTCAACTAGTTATTAAACTATCCTATGGGTGATCAATTGACTAATCGAGATCTCTCTTCTAACTATTCAATTAACATGATGATTGCTAGTCTATAGGTCACCAACTCTCGTTGTACAATCCTACATAAATTTCATCTCACTCACTCTCCCGATTTGTTGCAAGATGACAATTAAGAACAACAATCAACAATGACAATTGTATTCAATTCAATAAAATAGGAGTTTTGACAAAATAATTCAAAAGCAATCCCTAAAATGAAATTAGCCTAACATGGTCTCCATAACATCATCGACAATTAAATAAACCATTTTTACAAAGAATAAAAGAGGTTAAAATGATAAAAAATTGACTAGAAAGACTCCTTCTCTTCTTTGCCAAAATGTGGAATTTTAGTATTGATGTGCTATTTTGCCCAATCTTGATGATGATCTTAGTCTTCAATCCTTCCTCAATGCTCTAAAAGTTATTTTCTTCAATCAAAGATGATGTTTCTATAGGTAGGTGTCATCTCCCTTGAAGATGGAGGTTTAATGATATTTTTATAGTCCAAAAATCCTAGGTTTAATGAAGCCTCACAGATTGCCTCGCAGAGAGAGTCTTTGATCAGATGGATTGTGAGTGGGATGAGAGGTTCGATTATGCTATTTCTCTATTGCAAGGCCCAGCTTACCAGTGGTGGAAAACTATTCCAGGCAGTACCATCAGGCCTTGTAGTCTGAGAAGGGAAGACTTCCTAAGAGTCTTTAAAGAAAATTACATGCCCAAAATCTACACGAATAGAAAGATGAAGGAATTTCTAGATCTAAAACAGGGCAGTTTGTTTATGGAAGAGTATAAGGTTAAGTTCAATGAGTTGATGGGATATACTATTGCCTTGATTCCTACTGAGGAAGACAAGTGTAGGAGATTTGAAGACGGACTGAACATGAAATTCAGACTAGGTTAGCTATTTCTAACCTAGGTAGTTTTACGGCCTTGATCCGTAGTGAGCAGTTGTTGAAGGACAGTCAGTCTGAGTATAGATCAGAGTCTAGACAAAAGAGGCCTTGTGAATCTCAGGGTGGTTCTGTCAGAAGGTTCAACATGCATTAGAATCGAACTTTTAGACCAATGACTGGATCAAGACAGTCGAGGTTCAAACAGAGGGGTAGTTTTATTCAGTTTGGAAATAGTAGAGGTGTAGTATCGAATCAGTTTCTGACTTGTGAGCATTGTAGGAAGAAACACAGTGGTGAATACTGGAAGTTGACAGGAGCCTGCCTCCGATGTGGCTCATTTGATCATCAGGTCAGGGACTATTCTATTGTGCTTAGAACACAGTCTAGTAGGAGAGGAAGTGTGGAAACAAAAACTACAGTTCAGTAGAGCCGAGCCAGTGGATTCGGATAGAGAGATCGTGGTAGAGGCCGAATGAGTTCTAGGAGTCCTACTAGTAGGATTGACGTGCGGAGCAATCAACCGCAGTCTTAGGCCCGAGTCTATGTTATGGCAAGACAAGAGGCTCAAGACTCTCTAGATGTCATTGCATGTGTGTTACCAATATTTACATTTGATGCTTATACACTGCTAGATCCTAGATCTATGCATTCTTTTATTGCACCGCATATGGCATCTAGGTTGCATTGGGATAGAGAGTTATTGAGATGTGGATTAGAGGTGAGTACACCGATAGGTAGTACCACTGTGATAGGGGAAGTCTGCAAGAGGTGTTTGATTCGAATTGATTAGGCAGAGTTAGAGGTAGACTTGATTGTGTTACTGCTAAAGGAAATAGATGTTATCCTAGGTATAGATTGGTTCACTGCTCATACGGCCATCATGAGTTATTATACTAAGGAGGTCATATTTGAATCTCCTAATCAGCTAAAAGTAGTTTTTAGAGGTATTAGCCAAGCAGTGCTAACTAGACTGATTTCCTTTATGAGTGCTTTAAGGTTGATGCGAGGAGGATGTGAGGCTTATTTAGCCTACGTCATTGATAACCAAACTGAGAAAGATGCAAGACATTCTTATGGTTAAGGAATTCTTGGATGTGTTTCCCGCAGAGTTACGTGGTTTACCTCCAGATCAAGAAACAGAGTTTACAATTGATCTAGTTTCAAGTACTGCTCCTATATCTATTCCCCCATATAGGATGGCACCTGTGGAACTGAAGGAATTGAAGACTCAGTTACAGGAGTTGTTAAAAAAGGGATTTATTAGACCCAGTGTTTCACCGTGGGAAGCTCCAGTATTATTTATGAAGAAGAAAGATGGAACGTTAAGACTATGCATTGATTATAGGCAACTGAATCAGGTCACAGTGAAGAACAAGTACTCGTTGCCTAGAATAGATGATTTGTTTGATCAGTGGCAGGGAGCTTAGGTGTTCACTAAGTTGGATTTGAGGTCTGGGTATTATTAGCTAAAGATAGCAGAGGTTAATGTGCTGAAGAGTGCTTTTAAGAGCAGGTATGGCCATTATGAGCTTTTAGTAATGCCGTTTGGGTTGACTAATGCCCCAACTGCATTTATGGCATTAATGAGTAAGGTGTTTCAGCCCTACCTGGATTACTTTGTGATAGTGTTTATCAATGACATTTTGGTGTATTCAAGGAGCAGAGAAGAACATGCTGAGCACTTGAGAGTGATACTACAGATTATGAGAGGGAAACAACTATATGCTAAATTCAGCAAATGTGAGTTTTGGTTGAATCAAGTAGTGTTTTTGGGTTATATAGTAAATGGGCAAAGTATTTAAGTAGATCCAATGAAGATAGAGGCAGTAATGAAATGGCAGGCTCTAAAGAATGTGTCTGAAATTTGGAGCTTTTTAGGATTGGTCGGATATTACCAGAGGTTTGTCGAGGGGTTTTCTTTGATTCAACCCCTTTGACTAAACTTCTGAGGAAGAATGTGGTCTTCAGATGAAATGATGAGTGTCAGAGAAGTTTTGAGGAACTAAAACATGGGTCGACTATAGCGTCGGTATTGACTATTCCATCGGGAACTGATGGTTATGTAGTATACAGTGATGCTTCACATCAAAGATTGGGATGTGTGTTAATGTAGTATGGTAAGGTGATAGGCTATGCATCGAGACAATTAAGATCTCACAAGATGAACTATCCGGTACATGATTTAGAGCTTATAGTAGTAGTCTTTACTCTAAAGCTATGGAGACGTTATTTATATGGAGAGACATTCCAAATATACACTGATCATAAGAGCTTGAGATATCTGTTGACTCAGAAGGAGTTGAACATGAGACAGAGAAGATGGATTGAGTTGTTAAAGGATTATGGTTGTACGATTGAGTATTATCCAAGGAAAGCTAATATAGTGGTAGATGCATTGAGTAGGACGTCGAATAGCAGTGTAGCTCAGATTCAGTTATCAAGGTTGCCAAGCTTGATTCAATTGAGAGCTTTGAATGTGGAGTTAAATTTATAGAAAAATGAAGCCTTAATTGCTACACTAAAACTAAGGTCGATGTTGCATGACAGGATTAGAAGAGTTCAGAGTCAATATCCTGAAATGGTGAAGCTAACCGAGAAAATTAAGATGAATTCTGATTCTGAATTTGAATTGAGAGATGAAACATTATGGTTAAAAAAAACGTTGTATGTGCCTAATGTGGATGAATTGAGAAAGGAAATTCTAGAGGAGGCACATGCAGTAGCTTATGCTATGCATCCCGGTACTACCAAGATGTATAATACACTTAAGTAGCATTTCTGGTGGCTAAGGGTGAAGAAACAAGTAGGAGATTATGTAGTTAAGTATTTAACTTGTCAGTAGATTAAGGCTAAACATCTTTCATTCGTTACCTATTCTGTAGTGGAAATGGGAACAAATCACAATGGATTTCATTATGGGATTGCCTAAGACTTCGAGGTAAAATGATGCTATATAGGTTGTAGTGGACTGATTAACTAAGTCGGCCCATTTCTTACTAGTGAGAGAGAATAACTCATTAAACCAGTTGGCACAAAGATATGTGAATGAGGTAGTGAGACTATATAGAGTTCTGGTGTCTATATTATCGAACAAGGATCCCAAATTCACTTCGAGGTTTTGGAAGAGCCTACAGTCAGCTATAGGTACGAAGTTAAACTTCAGTACTATATTTCATTCTCAAACAGATGGGCAGAGTGAGAGGACAATCAAAACTGTTGAGGATATGCTTAGAGCATATGTATTGGAGTTTCGAGGAGCTTGGGATCAGTACATAGCCTTGATTGAATTTGCTTACAACAACCACTATCATAGTAATATTAGAATGGCACCTTATGAGGCATTGTATGGTAGAAAATGTCGATCGCCTTTATATTGGGATGAGGAAGGTTTAAGAATGATAGAAGGCCCTGAATTGATACAAGATACTGTGGATAAGGTGAAACTGATTTGAAACCGAATAAAAGCAGCACAAGATAGGCAGAAGAATTATATAGAACAACAAAAAAAGGATATGGAATACAGTCTAGGAAACAAAGTATTTTTTAGAGTCTCACCTTGGTGAGGAGTGCTGAGATTTAGCAAGAAGGACAAATTGAGCCCTAGGTACATTGGTCATTATGAGATCCTTGAAAGGATAGGACCATTGGCGTACAAAATAGCCTTACCGAGTGAAATTTCTCAGATACACATTGTATTTCATATGAGCATGCTTAGGAGGTATAGATCTAACCCAATGCATGTATTACTAGCTCAAGAGATTGAAGTTGCTAGTAATATGAGTTATGTAGAGGAGCCGATCAAAATAGTAGGATATCAGACAAAACAATTGAGGAATTAGGTAATTCCATTGGTGAAAGTCTTATGGAAAAATCACTCAAGTGAGGAAGTAACTTGGGAAACAAAAGAACATATGAGGAAGCAATATCCCCACCTGTTTCATCAATCAGGTAAGAATTTCGAAGATGAAATTTTTTAAGGAGGGGAGAATTATAACATCTCATTATCCCGCGATTAGGGTTAGAACCTTAGGATACTATATATGAGAGTTTAATAAGAATTTAGAAGAGCATTTCATGCATCATATGGCATAAACATACACGTGAATAATGTTGATGTTCATTAAAACAATTGTACATGCATTCATTGACATTTTTTGGGTATAAGTGATTTTTACTGCAGATAAAATGTGAATTGTGGATTATTTGCTTTGAAAAAATTGAATTGGTGTGTATTAAAATTATTTTTGCATTTTTGGTGATATTTCGTATATTTGGAAAATTTTTGAAATTTTGGAGTATTTTGGACTAAGAAAAATATAGAAATAAGAGACAAATGGAAGTGTGACAATTGGATTAGTAATTAATTGACAAATGGACTAATTATGGAGTGACAAATGGACCAATTATTATATGACAAGTGGACCAATCTTGAATGGACATATGGATTGATTAATTGGTGACAAATGGCAGTTTAAGGAATGGATTAATGGCGGCATCTTGATTAGGCACACGTCTTACATGCCTTAAGACACATGGTTTAGGTAATTTGATAACACCTAGCACAAAATTACAGCAAGGCTAGCCAGCAGTCTTCCTCCTTTGTTCTTCACCTTCCCCATCGAAATTTCATGAAGTTTTCTCTCTGAAATTGAAGTCTAACCCTAGCCAAATTTCTACATGAAATTCACATGTTAATCCTTCACAAAATAACCAAGAAACCAGTTGGAAGTGATCATCTTATTGCTGTCCAAAAACACCTTGTTTTCATCTTAAGTTTGTGATGAATCTTACATAATTAGAGGCTTCGTGAATCTAGAATTTTGAAATGAGTTGGAAGCCTAAAAGGTAAGTAACAATCTGAGCTTTATAACATGTTAAATGGTATGAGAATGATGCTTGAATTGGAATGAATTGCATGTAAGATTGATGATGAAGTGTGCTGGAATATTTTATATAGAGTGTTTTTACTTAACATACATCTGTATTTTAGCTATAACTTGATATGTGAATATCCAAATCAGATGGATTTTGATTTAGAGTAAATTAAAAACATATTGATACATTTTTTACAAAGGAATTGAATTTGAAATATATCCTTATGAGTCTTGAAATTTGGCTTGAACTTGAGAATTGTGTTCCGTCGAGGTATGAGAATAGTATGTAGTATTTAGATTATAACTTGCATGATACTAAACCACAATGCATGAATTTGATGTCATTAGAAACTTAAGATATTTTGGAACATTTGATTACAAGAAGGTGTTGCCTAAATATCTCATTGCCTAGGTCATAATGGTCATACAAAACTAACCCAAAAATCTATCTTGAGAAAAAAAATCTGGAAAATTAGAGTTGTAGGTCGAAATTTTGGTTTCAAGTTCATCTTCCTCTTTCGACCTATTTTACATGTCCATGAATTTGAAGAAGCTCAAAGATTTAAAGTTGTAGGTATAGGTCTTAGCTTGACCTCTATGAAAGTGGCTTGATAAAATAGTGACTAGAGCTTGAGTTATGTTTGTTTTTCTAATACTGCCTGTGACAAACCCTTATGCAGAAACCTTATATTATTTCCTTATTTTTGGGGACTTTAGAGCTCGAATTGGTCAAAGTATAACACATGAAAAATTATTGTAGATGTCTTATTAATGCTTCTGTGAAACAGTTTGACCAGAAGATATCTTGATAAGTTTATATAGTTAATTGAAGTCATACCCTAAAACAATGGACTGTTTTGACGAGAATAAGTTCAAATCTGGAAAATTTGATTTGTTTAAGGAATAAATGAGTTCTTTTAATGCAAACATGATCTTAAGAACGTGAGAAATGTGTATAAGGTATGGATGAATGAGCATTAAAGAACATAGGGTATTTATGAATGAGAATTGGGTGAATGTATGAGTATATGTTGCTGGAAAATTTTGGTGAATGTATAGATTTAGCTTGCTAAAATTTCAGATATAAAGTACCAGTTGTGTGTGTTTTATAAGAAGATTTTTTATCATGGAAATGTTCAAGGAAAAGTGTAAATATAAGTTGGTAATGATATAAAGGTGTTCTCATAGATGTAATGTGATTCAAAGTATGTAAATGATGAATTAGGAATGATTGAATGAGAACTTAGAAATTGTGGTAGTGTACAATCCTAGGAAAAAGAGTGGTATATGTATGGGTGATCAATTGAAAGTGATCAAGTGTATTAAAGAAAAATACCCAAAAATTTGTCATTGAACATGCATAATACATTATACATATATAAATGTGCTTATTCATTTGAATGTGCAATGTAGTAATATGAAAATGTATGTGATTGCATATAGAAGAGCACGTTGAGCGACTGCTTCCAGACATTACTGGGACTTCAAGGCAATAAGCTAAAGGGAGCATTAGTGAGTAACCTAAGATGGTCTCACCTTGATTGTTTGTTTAATTTTGAATGTGAATTGATATATGATGTTGTGTACAGAATTCTAGACATAAAATGTCTGAGGCGTTTAATGCATGAATAACACATTGGAAGTGTTTCCTAAATGTGAATGTGAATTGATATATGATGTTGTGTACTAATTTTCGGACATAAAATTTCCAAGGTGTTTGATGCATGAACAACACATTGGAAGTGTTCCTTGAATGTGAATGTGATTGAATAAATGTATTCTCATCTTATATGTTGAATGACGGACCAAGTTCGAAGATCATTGTGAATGAGAAATGTGAATGCGAATGTAGTGTACTGAATATGATGAATGAAAATGTGAAATGCATTTATTCCATGCATACATGAAATATAAAAGTAGTTGTGACCAGAGTCGCTAATGAAAAAGAGCTTAAAGCTCAGACATCTGTGGCAAGAGCCTATAGCTCAATTTGTATGATAGAGCCCAGTATCCATAACAAATATAGGATAGTATAATAGAGCCCGATATCCACAATGGATACGGGAGAGTATGATAGAGCCCAATATCCACAACGGATACGAGACAATGAAAAAGGAACTCAATCACAATAACATAATAAATAAAATTGAGCCTCATAAATATTGCATACACATATAAAATGACTAAATTGAGCAATTGTAATGTTTTGAGGACTTTTATAGTATGAAAGTTGTGAATGCTTATCGATGAATATATTTTGCATGATCGCAATGAAATGATAAATTATATTGATTTTGAAATGTGACAATTGTGAACAAAGTGCTTTGTGATATTACATGATGGTAATTGAGATGATTTGAACTCTATGATAACGTAAATTGTGTGTTGCATGACAAGAGTGAACCATCGAGGATGGTTACTCAACTGAGTTCACAAAACTCAACCAAATTGCAATGTTGACATTTTCAGGTTCGAGAG
This sequence comes from Erythroxylum coriaceum, assembly GCA_026874005.2. Lineage (NCBI taxonomy): Eukaryota > Viridiplantae > Streptophyta > Magnoliopsida > Malpighiales > Erythroxylaceae > Erythroxylum > Erythroxylum coriaceum. The sequence continues at coordinate 3,341 of JANQAP020471107.1, read as the reverse complement.
AGCGACGACTTAGCTTCTAAGACTACTTAGAAGAAATCTTGTACAGCTTTTGGATAGAAGTTATGGCTCAAAGGTCAGTCAGCTGAGATTGATGGATTAATTTTAATTACTTAACTCCTCATGTATGTAGCTTATTTTGTAGATAGAGTTGTGGTCTCTGATAGGTTGATATTGTATAAACATGGATGATGGATATAATGCTATATTGTAAATTAAGGTTATGAAATGAAATGAGGAAATTTTGGATTTTTGACATTGTGTTATTTGTGGTTTTAATTATGATGCCATGAGATACATTGAAAGTGAATAGGTTAGCATGCCATTTCTATCAGGCATGTGCACGAACACTCGAAAAGTGTACGTGTACGTGTCGGATGGAAGTGGGGTGTTACAAGTCTCCTGCCACAATTATGGTCACCAGGCACGATCGTGGTAGTCATCTACCTAAAGGCCACAATCGTAGCCAGAAAATCACGTGTTCACGTTGCTTGGCCATGATCGTGGCCTACGGTAGGATAGCAACGTCAACATGCAATTTTTAACTAGAATTTTTTTATAATTTTACCCTTCCCTTACCTATATATTCATATCCATCCTTGTTCTTTCAATCACTTTCATTTTCGCTTTATCTCTCTAAACCTAAGACCTCTAAATGTTGTCCCTTATCTCTACCGACCGTCAACTCTTTCATTCTCTCAAACTTTCGCTCACTCTCAATCCTGATGGCTTGCATCAAGCAGACAGTTAAGCACACCCAATCTTCGGGTAGAATCCAAGTATCAGGTCACGACTGAAGGAACAGAGCAACAGATTTTAGAGCACCCTCCTATTTATTCAGAAGAGGAAGGTAATTGATTTCACTCCCTTGGCCTTAAACAAATAATGGTTCCTAATAATTTGATTTTGATACGTTGGATAGCATAGGATTGAGAGACAAGGTTGAGAACCTAGGAGAAAGAATTCAATGCAGTAAGTTTATACATTTTCAATATCTTTTTTACTAGGAACTGACCCAAGAATTCTATACTTCTTTTCAATACGAACCGAGTAACTCAAAGGACCTAAGGTTTAGGTTGCGAGGTCAACCTTATGAACTCCATTACGACATTTTATGTGAAATTTGCAGTTTCTTGAGTCATCCATAGTGGATCAGCACGATGATTTTCATGTTGCCCACTATTGGAACGAATTAACTGGGATGGACCAATTCAATGCCAAAAATGCCCACAACAACATAATCAGAAGTCATAAACATTTATTGTTGCATAAATTCATATGTTAAATGGTATTTGACAAAACCAAAACTAACAAATGTTCAGCAAAGGAACTTTTTATGCTATAATGTATGGATCATAGTATTCCAGTATGCACCTCTACCTACATTTTTAGTGCAATTATTGTTACTCTATATAAGAGAAGCAATAATTTAGGAATGGGTTACTTGGTGTCAGCCATTGCTGAGTGTTGTTAAGTGTAATTTACGTAAAACAATCTACTTATTTTACGCTCAAAAACTGCAAGTGTACAGTTCGTGACTTGTAGTTAGAAAGAGGATATCGATCCCATAGGGATTGATGCCCAGACACTACTTAATTTAAATCAAACTTTGTTTAAGAAATGAAATTGTTTAATGGAAATAGTCTGAAAAATTAAATTAAAATTGAAAGACTAGTAATAAATAATGAACAATACCAAACTGCAAAAAATTGGATTTCAAGAATCTAAAGACTAGAGATCACTTTCTCCCTATTTTGTCTCCCTCCTATTTTATTAATATAGTTGTGTATCATCTAAGATCTCCAATTTTATTAACTACCCTCTCTCAAGGTGTAATTAATTGTCCCTAATCAAATTAAATGAAGTCAATTGAATGATCTCTCAACCTACCCAATCACTCCACCAATTTAACTAGTTATTAAACTATCCTATAGGTAATCAATTGAATTAGCCGAGATCTCTCTTCTAACTAATTAATTAACGTGATGATTACAAGTCTATAGGTTGCCAACTCTCGTTGTACAATCCTACAAAAATAACCTTACTCACTCTCTCGATTTATTGCAAGATAGAGATAAAATCAGCAATCATCAAAGACAACTTTCATTTAATTCATTAAAATAGGAGTTTAACAAAAATAGTTCAAAAGCAATCTTTAAAAACAAATCAGCCAATCATGGTCTCCATAACATCACCAACACTCAAATATTCCATTCTACAAAGTTTAGAAGATATAAAATTGACAAAAAATTGAATAAAGAAACTCCTCTTCTTTTCCAAAATTTGGAATTTTTGATGTTGATGTGCTATGTTCCCAATCTTGATGTTAATCCTTGAATCTTCACGTTCTTCAAAACTCCAAACTTGTATTCTTCACTCAAGGAGGCTCTTTCCTACAGAGGGTTTCAGCCTCTCTCATCTATGGAGGCTTAATTGTGTTTTATAGTCCAGAAACCCTAAGTTTAATTGATCCCCGCATAATGTTTCGGATTATAGTTCCCACAATTGTGGGAATTAGCATGATTCCCACGATCATGGGATCTTGCAACAAAAAGTCTCCTCTTCTCTTCTCCTCTTTGATTTCTAGCTCAATCTCTAAGTTGTTGAATCTTCCTTACTATATAAAAATAATCAATTCTTACCCTAAATTAACATCAAACATAAAAGAACAACAATGAAAATCAAACTAAATAAAACATACAAAATGAATCCTAAACTACAACAATAATCAACTATTATGGAAGAAGCACATGCCAATTACTTAAAAAAACATAGACTAATGCACAACTATCAACATCCCCATACTTAAATCTTTGCTTGTTCTCAAGCAAAATAAATACAACCAATCAATTTTATCACTTCATTTTCACAAAGATCAAAGCATACTGTAACACCCCACTCCCGCTGGACCCGAACTCGATATCGATGGTGATATCCGAATCCGTGTCCCGCGAGGGTGGTGTGCCACATCACTAAACAATCAAAAGTCGGTATAATTTTTTTTGAATACGTGCAAATTAAAAATCATAAAATTTGGGCCCACTTTTATTCAGAAACATTTTGTTTACAAGAATCGCCAAGATTTTGTTTTATATCAGAATTTCGATTAGCATGAACCGAAAATGAAACATATTACATTTTAATCAATTTCTTTTGCAAAACCCTCTCTCTTTTTTTTAGAAACCAATAACATAAAGTACAGAAGGTGGATAACTAAATTGCCCCATTTTCTTTTATAACTATTTTCAAACATAATGCTACAATATAATCAATAAAATTTTCAATAACTGTTTGGGCCTATTACGAATTACAAACCATTTCCAATTCCCAAAATTATTACAACT
>JANQAP020470871.1:0-15518 GCA_026874005.2 Erythroxylum coriaceum | reverse complement strand
ACCTGTCAACAGAAACACAAGATAATCTTTGGAGCTTGAGCAACCTCTCACCGATCAACAACAACCCACCTAACCTTCAACAGAAAAAAAAGACAAAGGTTAAAAGCTTCGTACAATCCCAACAGACCCAAGGTTTCCATTCCTCTCACAAACATAATGCATTTCCGACCCTAGACAAGAAACAGAGAAGAAGAACACTATCGACATCCATTTCGCAACCAGACAAACCTCGAGACGAAGGTGTTGGGGAAAAGGGCTGTGTGCGAGAGACAACGTGCGCCGGTTGTGGGTCGACCAACAGACGAGTGATGGGGTTGTGGGTCGACAACAGAACAGGCGTGGTGCGAAGGTTGAGGGAGACGAGGCGCGTCGGACAATAGACGACAACCGAGAGAGAAGATGGGGCTATTTTGGACAACGTTTCATAGACAGAGACATAATGTCCCTTGTCCTACGATTTTCGGAGAGACAAAAATTATTGTCTCTGTCATCCGGGGATTGAAGACAAAAAGTCGGGGGACAACAACCAAACAGGTACAGATGACAGGATTTGTTTGTTTTGTGATCTGTCCCCACTAACGGGGACAGGAACCAAACGCTGCGTTAGAGACGTCTCCAAAACCTAGTCGGCTGCCACTTACGTAGAGATGACAATTTCGACTTGCCCGGCTCAGCCTAAATTTAGCCCGGATTGATCGAGTCATGAGTTGATCATGGTCCACCAACGGCCCACTTATTTTGGATAAAACGGTGTCATTTTGTCCAAAATGACATTATTTTATATTTTCTTATAAAAAATATAAACGGGCCGATTATGGGCCGGACAGCCCTTCGGTGAGGCGCCATGACTAAGGCCGGGCAGGGCCAGGCAAAGTACAGCCCGGCCCCAACCCGGCCCATTAACGTCCCTATTTTTACGTATATTTTTTAGAAAGACCTACTTACTCTCCAAACAAAAGACGTCTGTTTTCTTTTTAAGAAGTTACTGACCAACCAACTGCGGGTTGCTAGAAACCTAACAACAAATAGCACCTGCCAGTTCTGTGGTCAGGAAGAGTCCACTTTGCACGCTTTGCGGGATTGTGTCAGAGTACAGAGGTTTTGGCATGCTTGGTACCCCGAAGAGCAGGATCGGTTCTTTTTCCAGGAGCATGAGGAGTGGTGGCTACAGGCAAATCTCTCTACCACAGGCCATACTCAGGAGATCGCCTGGGTCACCATCTTTGGGATCTCCTGCTGGTACCTCTGGTAATGGCGGAATCGGTGTATTTTCAAACCTGAGTTTGAATGGCCGGAATCCGGTCATCGCATCGTCCTTGAGTACGTCTCTTGGGTAAGTCAAGCACGCACGGTCACTAATCGAGTTTTTCCTCATCCGCAGCTACCCGTGGGACACGCAGTTCGCTGGACTCCACCACCAGCTGGATGGATAAAAGTAAACTGGGATGGTGCTTTGCCCCTAGGAACTACCACTGGTATAGCTGGAGGCTTACTACGAGACCACACAGGCCGGTGGTATGGAGGTTTCTTACATAAATTCGAGGCCGGCTTACCGTTGAAGGCAGAGTTGAGGGTTGCTGCGGCGGGCCTAAAATTGGCCTGGGACCTAAGCTACCGGAGGACCTTACTGGAAGTGGACTCCCTCGAAGTTATTAATATTCTCTCCACTTCTTGTCATTCACTGACTGAAGTCGCTGTTTTGGTGCAGGATATCTACCAGATGCTGGAGCAAGCCTGGACAGTGCAGATCCAACATGTCTATCAAGAAGGCAATCAAAGCGCCGATCTACTGGCTACAATAGCCCAGCGCGGAATTCCCTGTCTCCACCTACTCCCAGAACCTCCACCGGAGTTGGATTATCTCCTTCGCAGCGATCGTCACGGCACTATGTACCGGAGGGGACAGCGATCCCTTTGACTGCGACTTTGAATTTCTTTTTGTTTTTTTTCCTTTCCCGTATATGGAAAAAAAAAATTAACCCTCCGCATACGTTAAAACGTTGCAGTCTTAAAACATCCCCCAGTCCACTGCGCTTTTTTGGACTGTTCTTTTTCTCCTGGGTGCTGTCGTTTCATTCCTGTTATTTCTGCTGCCTTTTTGCTTTGTTCTCTCATGTGCTGTGCATTGTCGTTTCTGCTGCTTTTGCTCCGTGTTTTGCTCTTGTGTCGTTTTTGCTGCTTCTTTCGGCTGCTACTGTTTGTCGTTTTCTTCTTTTGGGCTCCTCTTCTTTTCCTTTGCTGTGTCGTTTTAGTCTTTGTGAGCTACTGGCGTTTATCTTCTGCTGCCGTCGTTTTCTGCTGTGGAATACTGCGTTTTTGTTTCTTCTCTTTTATCTGGCTATGCTACGTCGTTCTCCCCGCTGCTGTGTTGCTTCGTTGTGGACTGCTGCTGTGGTCTCTTTTAACTGCTGCAGTTTTGGCCTGCTGGATTGTCGTTTTAGCTCTGCTAGATTATGCTGATTTGCTTCATTTTCCAGCTAATTTATTTATACTACTGGGCATTTTCTTCTCCAATTTAAACAACTCTAGCTTCTTTTTTCCAAAATGACTCCACATCTCCTAATATTTAAAAACAATATAAAAATACCATAATCAGGAATATATCCGTCCAATATGCTCCAAAAATATCCTAAGTTGATATTTAAATTAATAACCAATCATTTATCATGAATTTGTTAGAATTATTAATTAGTATATATAAGTAATTTTACTTAAAATAATTTAAGAATGTGATAAAAAATATTTAAACCAGAAAAAAATGTATTTAAAGAATATTAAAAAAGAATTTAGAATAAAGTTAGAGTCATTTCTTTTGATTTTTTTAAACATAACTCAACTTTTATGAGTCTTTACATAAATGATAATATAGAAATACAATTTATTATTATTATTTTAAAATTTATGTTAGATTCAATACTAGTTTAAATTATTATACTTTTATTATGTTATTATATATTAATAGGCATTATTAGTACATTTTTATTTCAATAAAATATATTTATCTTATACTATATTTTTGCTTATTTTTATAATTTTGACTTTCTATTTATTATATACCGGTTTTTTTTATCAATTCAATGTCCATCCTAGTTTTTAAAACATTGACAATTTGTCCAATAAACATTTCTTGCAATGTTAAAGTATTAAAATTATATAAACAATTCTAGTTGGTCACACAAACAATTTTTCCATATACAATCTCCTTAAATTTCTTATGAAATAGAAGTACTTCACCAAAAATTATGCAAATATATCAGTTATAGAACTTCTATGAATGAGCGTCTATGGATATAGATAGAATAGGTCTTCAAAAATTGTTATATATTGAAAAGTTATTATTTCTATTACTATAAACTAAGATTTTGATCTGCACATTATTAATTACACTTATAGTTGATGAAGGGCATAAAGTTTTTATAAGCTTAAATTTAACTTAAAGAGATCGAATCAATTTTTAGATTAAAATTTGATTTTAAGCCGATTCAAATTAAAATTTGAATTTATAATATAATTTTTTATCAAAGTTTGAATCTTATTTAAAATTTAATGGAAATTAATTTGTTTGATGACTTCGAATTATCTTGGATCGAGTTGATCCCAATGCCAAATTCTAATTAAATTGCAAAAGCAATTACAAGATATACGTCAAGAATAATACAAACAAAATTACGAAAAATTACCATAAGAGCCAAGCACAAACCATGGTATAAGAGTATATTCGTAAGCATCCTAGTATCCTTGATATTCCCGTGTTGGGCTTGGTACTTGAATCAATTTCTTCGTTCACACTCAATGTAGTTTCCAGGAAAAACACATAGTGATGTTGACAATCAGTAAAACCGCGTTAAGAATCGGAGATGCATGGACAGACCACTATCGCTGCAATTTCTAGGTCCTTTGCATGTTGAATATAAGCATAATTAACTCTTTTCTTTCCCCGTTCCAACAAGAACGACAAGTCTCCAGTTTCTAATTTATAATGACTACCCAACTCGTATCCTTTACGTTGGTGGTGGTTGGAAAGTTTTCTCTGTGTTTCCATGAAAAAGAAAGAAGAAAATTGCATTTGTAGATTTGGAAGACTGTTGATATTCAAGTATATATTTGCAGTTTTAATAGAGTTTCTCTCTAAGTTTTCCTGCAGCATCCTTAGGAACAGCCCCTAAGAAATATGAAGACATCTCAAGATTCAAGTCATGTTTCTTGCGAAGTTTCAGACTATTGAAACCATTTCTGCCCTTTGACTCTTTAAATCCAGCAGCAGAATTTGGATTTTGATAAGCCACAAGGCTACTTGTCTTTTTATAACGCAGACGGAAATAAGCCTAAGGTGTCCCAATAACTTTTGGCTACGATTCTAAAAATGTAGTTAATAGTATTTCCGTTACAAGGATTCGAATTTACTGTGGATCACGAAACAGAAGCGTTGCTAAAAATTATAGGCAACTTTTTTTACACATTTAGTTATGATTTCTTTGGTAGCCAAATATAACTTTGTTGTAGTGATATTGCAAACAATCTTATTCTGCAAACATTCTGAAACAGAAAATATAACAAAAAACTATAAAAAGTAACATAATTCATGGCACATCGTAGACATCATGCATCGATATTCTTGACAAGTGTGACAAGCTCTTCGCACAAATTGTTGATAACTGAGGACACACTAGTGTAGGCTGCTCTAATGTACTTGAACAACATTGTTTGTGAAGCCAAACAGGTGAAGGAGACAATAGTTGCTATCCAGAGCACCATCACAAGGTCCTGAGGTGAATTGGCAGTTATTCCGCAAATAAAAGCTCCAACGGACGATAACATTAGAATGTGCAGCCACGGTTTGAAAGGAAGGTCTTGAATGAGAATACTGATTACGGCCAGTGATGTGAAAAAGGAAACTGAATTGAACAGAAAGAACAGATGATTGATCATTACGTCATTTTTCTCTTCACTTTTGGATTGGTTAGTTTGAATAAAACCTTCTGGGGGTCTTAAAGCCAACTGAAAATTTATTGTAGCTAGCAAAGTCGCCGTCACAAGTACTGCATCAGACATGCTCTTCAGAGGCCTCAACCTGATAGCCTGTAAAGTTAATGGTTGGTGCTTTTGTTCTGTTATGTCTCTTCCTCTTCGATTCAGAATTGTGTTTGTGTATCCATCTTCAGGAAGGACATCTGAAATATCCAGAGCAGTGAAACCACCATCATTCTTGGCATTGACCTCCACAAGGCCATGATAATTAGGACTCTCTTCCACCAGCAGCTTTAAAGTCAGTAACTTGGTGTCATAAAATTAGAGGGCACTTGACATCGTGCATGATTGCAATCAAAACGTAAGATGAGAAAAGAAAATGGAAGCTAAGGAAGCATGGAATTCATATAAGACCAAAATGAAATAAAGAAATGCAGAATCCTTTTAAGTACTTGAAGTTGGTTTCCGGAGGTGGCAAGGTGCAGAGTTGTGTTGCCACCGAAGTCCTGACTGCTAATTATGGCACTGACAGCTTCAAGATTGTCATGCATAGCTGCCAAGTGAAGAGCAGTATCGCCTCTTGGTGTTTTCTCCATAGCCGAGACAGGCAATTCCTTCAGCAATTCTCTAATGTCTCCAAATCTGCCTTCCTCAGCACAGTGAGCAAAGAAAATGGACATGTTCGAAGTCTGAGTGCTTCCTTAAGACATAAAAGATCCTGGCTTTTCAATGGAGGTTGATAACATTCTTCGCTCTACCTGGACTTCGACTCGTTGACTTAGATAATTTATTAGGCTATCTTATTATCTTTATCTAAATCAAATTACGTAACTTAATTGATAAGTGATTGAAAAATCGAAAAATACAATTAAATGTTGTCCAACTTTACGCGAAATGTCAAAAATATCCAACAAAGCATATATGGTAGTCTTCAAATCATGGTTATTATCATTTTCTAGATTCTTTAGACCATTGTATGCCCGTCTCGAGTTAGTCATTTTGCCTCAGCAACAAGGTCTCTGTGATAATTACAGCACCAAAAAAAAGAAGCTATATCAAACATATTTTGGGTTTGAAACTGATAAGAAATTTCCTAAAGATGAATTTGAAACCGAGTTTAATTAGTTGACTAGAACTGGAATGGAGAAATGGGTACGCAAGACTTGAGGGAAACATCAATTGAGTTGGAAGAGAGTGGAGCCAAGAGACTTCGTAGAAACTAAAAAGTCAAGTCTCCACCAAATGAAAGAAGAGAAAAGGAGGGCAAGGGCAACTTCCTACCGACTCCACGTGGAAAAGCATAAAAATTAGATTGAGATTTCAAGCATGAGCCCTTCATTCAAGTTCCAAACTGGAATACAAACGTAAATCTAGTTTAATTTAATTTAATTTAATTTAATTTAATTAGGAAATATAACACTACAATTATTTTTAATAATTTGTAATTAAATTATAATAATATATTTAATTAAGGGATAACAAATTTACAAGTATTTAACTTTTAAAGATTTTTTAATTTATTATCAAACTTTCTTTTAAATCTGTTATCCCTTGATTAATATCGTACAAGTTGCAAAGCTAAGATAATTGGAAAATTGCACCAAAAATAGTTGGAGAAATTGAATTGTTACCATCTAAACAACCAAAAGCCTTGCATTATTTAACTTACTATTCATGATATTATTTCTAACTTTAAATTGCATGTCTCCTTTTTTTATTACTAAATGCTTGAACAAATTAAAAAATATATGAATTAATTATAGACAAGTCTCATAATTATACACTATGATGTCACGATAAACGAAATAAACAAGTACAATTAAGATTGTTAAGAACTATAGTTGGAATCTGACCCTAGGCACAACAAAATAATTATGAAACTTTTTGTATTTGATTTTTTTGAAAGTCAAGATCACTTAAATTCTATAAAATGATTAACGCATAAATCATAATAAAGCAAGAATCATAATTCGTACCTTAATCATATTCTAAAGTTTAATTATATTCTTGTTTTACGTCTAAAACTATTTTCAAAACTAATTCATCTTAACCACTGTAACCACACAAGTGTTCGACCTCTAACAATATCTTTAGAATAAGTTAAGAGAACTCTACAACTATTACAGAAAGAGTTAGGCAAGGAGCGGTAACTCTTTTAGAACTTAAGCTTATTTATAATAGCTATAAGCATTTTAGTAATTTAATTGAAATTAAATTATAATTATAATTTAATTAGAATTACAAATAATTCTAATTAAATATTAGTTATACCCAAATAAGATCTAATATCTCATATTGACCATTATTATTAAATATCTCATATTTAATCATAAAGTTTCTCAAACTTTATAATCAAATCTAAAATATCTTTTCTCTCTTTAACTCGTTCTTTATGTGTGACCCATTATGTTCTCAAATATACTCAAGTCTTCCTCGAAGCATCATCAATAAATGTAACAAAATATTTGTTACCTCCCAGTGACTCCCTGGGCTACAAACATCTTAATACACCAGCTCCAATATCTCCGTCTTCCTTGTAAATTATCTCTTAAAAGAGACTCTATACTGCTTTTTTGCCAAACAATGATAACAAGGATTAAGCGATAAGATGTTCTTGACTAGAATAAAGGATTTACCAACGAGTAACTTTAATCCCTTCTTATTCTTATGCCCCAATTTTTTATGCCATAAATTTAGAGAAGTTTCCTCTTCAACTGTGTATACTTCTCTACCAACACACACCTTTAAGTGTGTCTTATATAATATGCAAGATAACTCTCCTCGAGCAACAATCATTACTACCTTAGGCAGTTTCCGCTTCCTATCCTCAAAAGTGTATTGGAATCTTTCTTGATCTAACACAATTTGTCAATAACAAATTTAGCCTTAAATCAAAGATGTGTCATACATCTCTTAAGGTTAGTAAGTATCAAACATTTGTTTGAACTCGGATACTACCCATACCAACAATCTTAGCAGAACTTTAATTTCTCATCTTTACGCTACCAAAGTCTCTGCTATTGTAGTTTGAAAAGTACTTTACCTTCGGAACATAATGATACGAAGATGTCGTGTCAATCAACCATTTAGAACTAAAATTACTAATATGGAGACATTCACTTGTCGCACAAACTAGGGACATCTTGTCATTTGTGCTTGTAACAATTGCGGTTGTATTTTTTCATATTCATTATTCTAATGATATTGTTTCTTTATCCATCTTCCATTTGTAGTAGAACCTCTTAATGTGTCTTGGCTTGTCGCAATAGTGACATGTCTTCACTTATTTGTCACCTCTAGATTTCGATTGGTTCTTATACTTGTCAGTCCTTTAAGACCACTGCTCTTACTCCTTCCCCTGCTTTCTGTCACGAAAGCCTGTATGTTGTCAACTCCCATCTCTTTGCTTCTGATTTCTTTATTGAACATACTTTCTTTGATTACATCTATAGAGAGCACATCTTCAGAACCTGAATTGTTAATTGTCACCATTAGCATTTCCCAGCTATCTAGTAGCTAACTCAATAGAAACAAGGATTGAAGCTTGTCATCAAAAATGATCTTCATAGTTGTAATCTTGTTGATTATATCATGAAAATCACTCAGATGCTTTGACACAAATTTATTAGCTTCCAACTTCAAATTTATTAGCCTTTTAATTAGAGAAGCCTTGTTATGGGCAGTCTTCCTTTCATAAGACCTTTTAGCTTTTTTCACAACTTAAAAGGATTCGTTTCTTGAGACATATGATTGAATATGCTGACATCAATCCATAATCAAATCGTGCCCAGAGTCTTTCAATTAACCTTTTCCTATTCTTTACCTGACATCTTCTCAGGTTTTGAAGGAACATCATCCTTCACACATTTGTCCACATAAAAGAGGTCCTTGTAGTACAAGAGGTCCTCCATTATAGGCCTCCAAATATAGTAGTTTGTTGGTGTCAACTTGACCATAGAGTTGTTTCTACCTTCCATCACGATGACTCCGATACTAATTATTAGGAGACAATATTACAACTTTTTAAAATTAACTAAAGATTAAAAACAAAGCACTCATCAACTTTAACCACTAAATCAGTATGAGAATAAGAAACTTAATAATGAAGTAAACATTAAGATTTACGTGGAATACCCTCTAGTATAAAGGTAAAAACTACAGCCCAAACTGACAAACAAATTCTCTTAATTCAAATAAGGATTTACAAAGTTTAATATCTCAACCTAAACTACAAGTTGTTTCAGCAAATTTCTTGATTGAAACTAAAGTTGATATGTCAATCAACAAACACTTAAACTAACGCCAAAAACAATAAAAAAGGATGAGAATATTTTTCCACTTGTTCTCTATCACTGTTTTTCTCACTTTTTGGTGTTTTGGCCATACTCAATGATTAAACCTATATCTGCTTCTCTTTTATATTTTGAAATAGGTTTTTTTGCTCTACACAAAGTCACATACATTGATCATATAAGTGACCGTGTCTCTTCCCACATCACCCAATTGATAGATATACACGATCATGAATAGTTACACGGTCATCACACACTGCCTTGTATGTCATGAACACAGATATGCACACGACAGTGTATGTCTTTACCCTTCACGTCCTTCAGCATATAGTTATGGAGAATTACATAAATTGATCCGCACGGCTGTGTAAGTAAAGGACATGGACTTATAGCACCCTACATGGTTGTGTCTCCCCAGAAGAGCTTCATCTAACCGTCATTATTCTTATCTTCACTCTTCGTCGTCTCTATCAACCATAAAGATGTTAATGATCATAGAAAGTCTCAAAATAAGAATGGACACTCAACAAAACTTGATTATTTTTTGGAACTTGAAATTTATAAAAACAATAATGGAATTTTATAAATTAATAAAAGAATCTTAGTGATATCATTCAATTAACAGGTTTATAAGATTCTATTCCAATTAATACTCCTATGAAAATCAATATCAACTATCAACAGGATGATGGTGATCCTGTTTAAGTTCTAGCATTGTATCGGAGATTAGTTAAAAGCCTACTTTATTTGACTATTATTCAACTAGATATATAATCTATGGTCAATTCATGAGTCAATTTATAACTTCATTATACACATTGTAGCTATAAATGAGTTATTCACTATTTTCTTGATACTCCTAACCGTGGACTCTTTTTTTCATCTACTTTTCTTGATTGGGTTGATTGCACTGATATGCAACATTCTATTGCAAATTAGTGTGTATATTTAGATAATGCAATTATTCTCTCACTCGTGTTTGATATCAATTTTCTGTTAACAAATGCATGCTGCTTAATTCATTACTTTGTGGAGAGGGTGCCATTGAGAGTTATTAAGATATATTAATAGTAGTTATTAAGATACAATTATAATATATCATGTAATTTCATATCATATTTTCCTATTGTACATATTTTATATATTAAAGGGAGAGCTTATACATTTAGAATAAAAAATATTTTACTTAAAATTTGTCTTTTGTATATTTCTTTAGTTTGATACCTCATTTTTCTCCTTTTTTTAAACTGCTTAAATACTTTATTTACAATCTAAGGTAAGAAACAAAAAGAAAGAGTTTACAAGGAAGAATACACAACATGACTTACTCCAAAATATATTTCTCTATACATAATGTTTCAAATTTTACAAGGAAGAGAGTTGTTTCAAATTTTATGAGCATATATGGCGTTGCATATTTTCTCTAATTAGGTACTCGTGGCTTCTTTAATAGAGTATGTTTAACCATTTGCAACAGTATTTTGTAAACTATTTAGCTTTAGCTTTTTATCAAGTTTTTTGTAACTACACCTACAATTAACTACTTTTTCTGTTATAATATTTTACTTCTCTAAAAAAACAGGAAAAAAGAAGTCTGTAAGAGAGACGACACACAAGCTAGAGCCTGTTGGAAAAAAGATGAATAAAACAGAGATAAACAGAGCACAAAAGATTAAAACCTTTTATTCCATTTGATACTACTAAAAAAGAATAGGCGAGAAGTGCCTTTATATATAGCCTTAGATAAAACAAACAAAGCAAAAAATCTGGGTATCAAATCCCACGACTTAACTATTTATTCTCAACAGTAAGAAACTTGCTTAAGAAAAGGAAACACGTTAACAAATCAGAGAAATACTTGGTCAAACTTTGAATCAGATTTCAACACTCCCCCTTGATTCAAAGTTACAAACTCCCATATGTTTTTTGAAGTTCTCTAGCTTTTCTAGCAGAAGTGCCTTTGTCAGTATATCAGCAACTTGTTCATTTGTATTGCAAAACTTCAATATAATTTCTTTACTAGTAATAAGAATCCTAATGAAGTGATAACGAACGTCAATGTGTTTTGTTATGCTATCATAGGCTTGATTCTTCATCATTGTAATAGCTGACATGCTATGACAAAAGATCTCCGTAGCTCTAGCTTGCTTCTGATTGAAACCAACAAGAAGTCTCCTTAGCCAAACTGCTTGACTAGTTGATGCTGTTGCAGAAATATATTCAGCCTCTGATGATGATAGAGCTACCACTTCTTGCTTCTTTGAACTCCATAAAATTGCACCTGACCCAAGATTGAATAGGAAACTAGATGTGCTTTTTTTTATCATCCATACAACCTGCATGATCACTGTCAGTGTATCCTTTCAGTTTAAAATTTGATACCTTGGAGTACTAAATTCCCAATTCTGTAGTTCGTGCTACATATCTCAATTCTCTTTGCAGTTCTAAGATGTAGCTTACTTAGATTGTGCATAAACCTAGACACAACTTCAATCGAGAAAGCTATATTTGGTTTAGCATGACACAAATAGTTCAAACCTCCAATAAGACTCCTAAAATATGTTGCATTCACAAATTCAGAATTATCATCTTAACTCAACTTTTCATTGACATTCATGGGTGTAGCTTCTACTTTGTAGTTCAACATATTGAATTTCTTTAAAAGATCCATTTTATATTTTCTTTGTGAAATAAAGATTCCATCAAAACCTTGTTTCACTTCAAGACCAAGAAAATAATGCAATAAACCTAAATATGTCATTTCAAATTTCTTCATCATGCAAGTTTTAAACTCAACAATAATCAACTCATTAGAACCCATATAGATCATATCATCAACGTAAAGACATACCACTAGAAACTCATATTTACCATTCTTCTTTAAATAAAGCATTGGCTCATTTTCAGTTCTTTTAAATCCATTCTCCTAAAAATAGGAATCAAATTTGAAGTACCATGCTCGCAGTGCCTACTTTTAACCATAAAGAGCCTTTTTTAACCTGTAGACTTTATCTTCATTGCCAGTAGCTATAAAACCTTCAGGCTGTGAGACATAAAACTTCTTCCTCCAAGTCACCATTCAAAAAAGCAGATTTAATATCAAATTAGTATACTGGATAATTTAATTGAACAGCTAAGGCTAAAAAGGTTCTCACCATTTCAAAACGTGCAACTGGAGAAAAAGTTTGATAGAAGTCGACATCTTGCTGTTGAGAATAATTCTTTACAGCCAGCCTCGTTTTGTGTTTTTGAATACTCCCATCTGTATGATACTTGGTTTTGAACACCCATTTGAGCCCAACGACATTCTTTCCTTTTGGAAAGCTTACAAAATCCTAAGTCTGATTTTTCTAGATAGCCAACAGCTCCTCTTCCATAGCTTTGCACCATTATTTCTCTTTTGCAGCTTCTTCAAAGCAAATATGATCTGAAACAAGCAAAGTAAAATTATAAGATGCATAAATTTCCTGTAAGGATTTGTACTTCCTTGGAGGAGTTTCACTTGATGAGCTTAAAGATGATGTTTCATTGCTTGGAGGAACATATGAATTGCTACTTCCAAGAGTTCCAAGGCTGGAAATTGTTGGAGTTGGATAACACTTGAATATGCTCTTCCTTATTTTCTTCATTCCAATTCCATATTGCATCTTTATTAAAAACTACATCCCTGCTGATGGTTATCTTGCCACTAATAGGATTATAAAGCTTAAATGTTTTAGATTTAGACAGCTTCTACTAAAAAATAAATAGGAAGGCCTTTTGCTTGAATCATGCTTCTGGCCATCTCTACCATAGTTCGGTACTTTCTTTTAACTACACCGTTCTGCTCTGGTGTGTATGGTGCTCTAAGTTCCCTGCAAATCCCATTTTCCTTACAAAAAGCATTAAACTCAGCTGAAACAAATTCACCTCCTCTGTCTGTTTGCAATGTCTTTATTAGAAGACCACTGACTCTTTCCACAACTGCTTTGAACTTCTTGAATCTGTCAAATGCTTCAGACTTATTTTCTAGAAAATAATCCCAACTCATATAGCTGCAATCATCTATAAACAATAGAAAATATCAACTACCGCCAAGAGACTCTATATTCATAGGTCCACACAGATCTGTATGCACTAACTCAAGACACTTAGAGGCTCTCTAAGCCTTTCCAATGGAAAAGGGCTTCTTACTTTGTTTTCCATAAACACATCCTTTACAAAAGAAAGGATTCTCAAGTTTTGGCAGACCAAAAACCATTTTTTTCACTCAACAGCTTTAACATATTAATATTTAAGTGCTCATAATGTAAATGCCACATTTGAGTCTCACTATCACCATTAGCAACCATAGCATAATTCTTAATCATTGAAACTTCCAGTGGAAACATTTTATTTTTAGCCATTGGAACTTTAACAGTAATTTACCCTTATTTTTATCTTTAATAATGCAAAAACCATCATCAAACAAAATTGAATATCCACTAATCATCAATTGCCCAATGTTAAGTAGATTATGAGAAAAACTAGGAACAAACATCACATCTTATAAAATCTTAGCATTACCTTGATTAGTTTTAATGCTAATGGTACCTCTGCCTTCAACTCGAATCTTCTTGTTGTCTCGTAACATCACATCTATTTTATCAGACTCATCGACCTCCTTAAATAATAACTTTGTTCCACACATATGATTAGAACAACCGCTATCCAAAAACCAAACATCGTTAGATTGCTTCTTGCCACAAAAAAAGGCCATAAACAGCTTACTTTCTTCATCTAGTTCCTCTGCAAAACTTGCTTGAGTTTTCTCATCCTTCTGTTTTTTCTAGCAATCAGCCTCTCTATGACCTGACTTGTCACAGTAGTAACATTTAAAGATCTTAATCTACCTCTGTTCACTAAATCCACTATTTTTCCTCTGTTCACTAAATCCGCTTCTGCCTCCACCTCTTCCTCGGCCTCTTCCACAAATACCACTTCTACCACTATCATGTCCAACAACGTTTTTGTACATCTCCCCCTTCACCTGAAAAGCTTTTTCTTCATTCTTTTCTTGTGACTTGAGCAACCTATCTTCATGAGCTTACAAAGAACTCATTAGTTCATTAAATTAATAATTTGATAAATCATGGGCTTCCTCAATAGCAGCAACAATATGTTCAAACTTTAGAGTAAGACTCCTTAAAACTTTTGCAACAGCAGTTTCTTTAGAAATATCCTCACTATATGACTTCATTTGATTAACAAGAGAAGAAACTCTAGACAAATAAGTTTGAACATATTTGCTGCTTTTCATAGACAAAGTTTCAAAGTCACGACGGTAAGTCTACAATTTTACCATAATTACCTTTGACGACCCTTGGAACTCCTTCTTCAAAATTTGCCAAGCGTCCAACAATGTTGCTACTGCTGCAATTCTTGAGAAAATTATTTCATGGACGGCTTTTTGAATTAGGAATAAAGCTTTGGCATCCTTCCTTTTGGCTTTTTTCAGTCTTTCTTCTGTCTCTTCATCTGGATCTTCTAAGTCCACGAAGCCATATTCAACTAGATCCCAAAGATCTTGAGACCTAAAAAGAGTCTTCATCTTAATACTCCAAAACTCATACTTTTCTCCTGTGAAAATGGGTATGAGTGGTTGTGAAGATGATGAAAAAACATTTGTTGTCATCTTTGCTCTTCCTCTCACACTTCTCTCGTGTTTCCCCAAAAAAAATGTTTTGCTCAATACCCAATGGACCCAAACCTCACGTTTCACTTAAGAGTGAACCTGTCTCTGATACCAAAATGTTGGAAAAAGAAGAATAAAAACAGAGCACAGAAGATTAAAAACTTTTATTCTATTTGATACTGCTGAAAAAAGAACAGACGAGAAGTGCCTTTATATATAGGCTTAGATAAAACAAACAAAGCAAAAAACTAGGTATCACATCCCACGACTTAGCTATTTATTCTCAACAGTAAGAAACTTGCTTAAAACAAGAAAACACACTAATGGTGCGTTTGGATCTGCGGTGCGGTGGGGATAAGTACTTATCCACCGCAATTTCCAAACACAGTCACGCGTTTGGATTTGCAGCTGACAACTGCAGGTTGGGAAAAACTGTGGTGTCACCGCAGAAATAGATAAGCAGAAAGGAGGCTGCGGTAGGAAACTGTTTATTCGGTGAAAATTTTACCTTCTAATAATAATCTTATGATATTTTAGTATTTTCCATTATACCCTTACTTAATTAATAGAAGGAAGTTTTTGCCAATAGTATTTAAGTAAGGTGA
>JANQAP020469982.1:0-15529 GCA_026874005.2 Erythroxylum coriaceum | reverse complement strand
AAACCATAAGTATAAATGATACTTATGTGAGTTTGGAAATATGTATGATTTTGTGATGAGAATAATGGAAAGATACCCGGGATTGTCATGAACATGCATTGTACACATTTCATATACATACATGTGCATAAATGAATACTTATAATTATGCTAAAGTGTGATGTATGTATATAGCTTGTTTTAGAGGAGCAATTGGAACGTCAACACCCAGACATTGCTAGAACTTCGAGGCAATAGCTTCGGAAGCAAATGGTGAGTAACCTAGACAGTCTCACTCAATTACTGTTGTGTTAAATTCTGTTTAGACTTATCCTATGAATGTGTAATATTGTGTACTGAAAGTCAGACACAAAGGTCCGATGATTGTGATGTATGGATGAGATATTGAAGTGCTACTTGTATGTGAATAGGAAGAACTAATTGTTTCTTGAATTGATTGATTGATTATGAGATGCATTCCATACATGAATGCATGATCAGATAATGAGAGTTGTGATATGAGTAGCCACTGAAAATGAGCTCAAAGCTTTGAATGTGATTAAGAGCCAAAGGCTCACTATGTAAAATGAGCCCCGTATCTCCAACAAATAAGGGATAGTATAAATGAGCCCAGTATCCACAATGGATATGGGACAGTTTAGGCACTTGATCACAACAATGTAATAATTGGAAAAGAGTCACACGTGCATTCCATATAATTTGTATTAAGTATGTTTGATTGATTGAAATGCAATTGTCTTACTCTTAAATGAAAATGTGATATGTGATATAATATGAAACAAAAAAAATATAATGCAATGATGTGAATTATCTGTTATTTGAAATGATATATTACATGAATTGAGTGAACCATCGATGATGGTTACCTCATCTGAATTCGCAAAACTCACCCAAAATTTGCACGTTGACATTTTAGGACCGAGAGAGGATTCTAGCTACTGAGAGACCGTACAAGAAGCTTAATTCTTGTACTTTTATGAAGAAGATATGGCTCAAAGGTCGGTCAGCTGGACTAAAGGATTTAGTTAGATCTTTTGTATTTCCTCTTTCATGTAGTATATTTTATATTAGGATATGTTGATGTACAAGTACATACTTTTAAAAGCTACAACGTATGTACATTCAGATTTATGAAATGAAAAGAGGAAATTTGTTTTTTTTAAAAAATTGGTGACTTTCTTATATGATAATAGTGTTATGATTAAGTGGGGTAAATTACCATGTGATAAAGTGAAAGTGTGATAGTTAACACGCCGTTGTTATAAGGTATATACTAGAATGTCATAAAGATGTTCCACTATGTACCTTATAATAGTGGAGGTGTTACAAACTTGGTAGACACAATAACGGATATAGTTAGTGATAATGAAGTATTGACAGAAGTTCTATATATGAACTTGATAGTAGTTGAGAACATCTTCGTAAATCCTAAAGTATAAATTGACCATATGGAAAACACTCATACTGATAATGAGAACAATTCTAGGAAAGAATTACTAGCTGAAATTAAAGATTTAGTTACCAATTCTAGAAGAAGATCAGCTAGAAGAAAGGGAAAGAACAAATCCAAAGGGGAACATCCCCTTAATAATTCTGATATGAAATGTTAAAGAGTTTAATGACCCTCTTAAAAAAGCAATAGTGAAGGAGTTTATCTTGGAGAAGAGACCTTATATAGTAGGGCTTCTTAAAACAAAAATAAAATCACCTCAGCTGCAAGGTGATTCTAAATTTTTGGGTACAAAATGGAAAACTATTTCTAATCACTCTTCTCATTACAATAGAAGAAGTCTGTGCTTTTATAACTCAAATAAAATCTTAGTACAAGTAAAAAGAGAATATGATCCATTTATTCACTTAAAATTCTAGCGGGAAGGGATGAACTCAGTCTTCAAACTTATATTAGTCCATGTTTCAAACTTCCAATTCCAGAGGGAGATGCTATGGGAAAATATCCAAACCATTGAAGCTACAAACTTAAACCTTTGGTTTTTAATCGGTGATTTCAACTACGTACATGTAGATCATAAATCAGAAGGAGGAAGGGGCTTTCATATAATAACAAGGAGGCAATTATTAAATTTCTTATAGAGAGTGAAACTTACAGACCTCAGATTCAATGGTAAGTTTTTTACCTGGTCCAATAAGCACAAGGACATATGCTGATAAGAAAAAAATTGATCGAGCTTTAGTTAATCAAGATTGGTTAGACTTAAACTCTCAGTCCTTTGCTCATTTTGGTGAAAATTCCTTCTCAAATCAGTTTTTTATCCTTGTTCAAAATGTCAATGTTTTAAGGATTTTTAGAGTACCTTTCAGGTTTTTCAATGGACTAATTAAGCAAGATGGTTTCTTAGAACTAGTAGGTACCTGTTAGAATCAAAATGTAAATGGTTATAAATCATTTCAACTTATGCAAAAACTGAAGAAGGTAAAACAAGCTCTCAAGTCCTTTATTAACACTCATACTAGGCAAATTATGGAGACCAAGTAAAAGCTAAGAGAGGCTCAAGATTATTGTTACAAATAGCCCTACAATAATCAATTGAGGAAAATAGAAGCACAGAGACTTAGAGAACATCAGGAGGTCTCATGTTACAAAATTCAATTTTGAAATAGAAACTAGAATTGATTGGTTAAGAAATGGGGATTTAAACACCAAGTATTTCCATGCTTCTCTATTAATAAGAAGGAATATGAACAAGATTGTGTAACTCAGAGACAATAATGGGAATCCATTTTCTAATCAGTCTACTTTATTAAAGCTTACCTGTGATTTCTTCATAAAGCTTACCTGGGATTTCTTCATAAAGTTGATGGGACAACAAATGGTTCTCAACGTGGATACAATATAAAAAGATACTTTAACTATTCCTAAAGTTAAGAAATCAAGGATTCATTGATTTCCACATTTATAAACTATGATATCAAAGAATTTTTGCTTAAATTGCACCCTTTAAAAGCACCTTGGCCAGATGTGTTCATTGCTTGGTTTTTCCAGAAATCTTGGGAGATCATAGGTAGTTTATTTACAAAAGTAGTCCAGGAATGTTTATCCTTTTGTAAAATGTTGTAGGAAATAAACCATAACTATATATTCCTAATTATAGAGAAACAAAACCCTTCCTCTTTAGTGGATTATAGGACAATATCCTATTGCAATACAGTATACAAAGTGGTTCCTAAACTTTTCGCTAATAAGCTTCAAATAGCTTCAGAAGGTATTGTTAATCCAACACAAGAAGCCTTCATAACTGGAAGGTCTATAGGGGATAATATTCTCCTAATGTAGGAGATATTGAAAGAATACAATTCAGGGAGGAACATCAAAATCTGCATTTGGAAAATTGATTTATACAAGGCATTTGACACAATGAGTTGGCAATTTATACAATCTTATTTAGAAGCACTTGAATTCTGAACTCGATTCATAAAGTGGGTTATGAAGTGTATTCAGTCTTCTTTCGTAAGTATTCATATGAATGGAGCTCCCACAAAGTCTTTAAGTTGTGCTAGGGGAATTGGACAAGGTCACCCCCTTTCCCCTTATCTAGTTGATGTGCCCAAAATAAGTTCTAAAAATACCTAGATTATCTTACTCGCAAGTATGTAAAGTAATTGTAGTTGATTACCCAGGGTGATCTCCTACGAAGGTGAAATTGGTCCACTCAAATTAACATAAAAACATATGCAATCCTAAACATTCTATCCTGATTTGTTGAGTGAAAGTTTTAAAGAAAATCACAAAATTAAACTAAAAAGTAAACGGAATTAAATGAGAGCAAAAACGGATTGATAAATTGAAGTGGGATACTCTTAAAGATTAACTTCATTAATTTAATCTCCTATGTATGACTAAGGGGAAATTATTGGATATTTGTATTACTAAAATTACCAATCGGATTCTAAAATTGATTCAAATAACAAATTAATATAATTTTCCTATTCGACAAGTTTATCATCCAAATTAATTATAAAACCCAACTACTAATTATCCACTTAAGTTAATGTATTTCTAATTCATAACTTAAGAGTCTATAGTTTCTCATTCCATATTAAACTTCTTCTCTTAATCCTTCCTCTAATACTAAAATGATGTAAAGTTTGGTCATGCTGTTACATTTATTCAGTTCAGAAACTATAATAAACAAAAGACAAGAACACAGTCCCTCAATCATACATATTTGACTAAAATAGCTACATTGATTCTCAAGAAAAAGAGATCAGCCCATCACATAAATAACAAGATTCATCATATTCAAATACTTCAATCCCCTCTTTATCAGTGTAAGAGAAGTATTTAAGCAATAAACCAAGTAAATAACCAAATGAGCTATCAAAATATAATAAATTATTAGTCAGTCAAGCTAATAGGATAATGAGTCATAACAAGAAACAATGCAACAGATACAGAAAAAATAACCAAATAAGGATCAGATAAGGAGTTACGGTGATCTCTTGCCCCTCTCAAGTTTCCTACATTAGCTCTCTCCTTTTGCTTCTACTTGGCTCTCACCCAGATGATCAAATGTTCACTGTATTTCCAACTCTCCATTATTCTTCTTCTTCACCTGACTCTCACTGTTCTCTCTTCTCTTCTTCCCTTCTTCTCTCTATTTGTTCTCTATCTTTGAATGAGTCTGCTTGATGTGAAAGATGTGTTTGTAAAGTGAATGTTGGAATGTTAGCCTCCGTCGCCATCCTTTATTCCCTTTCTATATGTAGTATGACTCTAGGTTTAGGGTTTTGAGTCGTCACCCTAGCAGCTACCACATATCAGGATTCAAGTGAGTGCGAAGGATAATTTATGTGGTGACTATGTTTGTCACCCCGTGAAGACTGATTGTCACGGTGGTGACAAGTTAATTCACCACCGTGACAAGTGGTGACTAACTTGCTTATTTTATTTTTTTCTTTTCATGCAAAATTTTCATCAACTTTCCCTTCAACCTTCATGAAAAATTCATAAAATAATCCAATTAACATTCATGCAATATTCACGCCATTTCCACTCAATTTATCTCACATTTAGTTTAAAACACAAGGATTTGTAACCAAAATCAAAATAAGAAGGCAATTAAAAGCAATAGAAACTAGTAATAACAATTCCCTCACACTTAAACTATGCTTGTCCTTAAGCATAATAAAGAACATTAGACTTTACAAGAATGAACAATAGAAACAAGAATTTTCCCAAATAATAGTCAAAGATATCAACGATCATTTCAATAAACACAACCTAAGAAATTGAAACTCATAATACTCCATAAACAAACTATTCTTTGCATATTTAGCCAAAATCCACAAGTACTTACAACTTAAAGAACCATTAAAAAGGTATGATAGATACTCAGTCCACTCTCCATCATCTCAAACTTTCAACAGTAGGATATATTCACTTCATTTCATGTAAGGCATCTACCATAAGCTTACTTAGTAATCCAATCTCCACCACTCATATCAAACACAAATATCAATCTAAAGGTCTTTATTTTGTTGTAATGGGGCTGGGCTAAGGATACGAAAAAGGAAAATCACAGTTTAAAACCACAAAACAAATTGAGCATTTAAAGTTATATAAAACACTCAATTCTTTCCTTTCAAGTTAACAAGATTAGCACTCCCCTTTTTATGTCTCTCGTCTTTCTTTTCATTTTTTATGTTATCTTCTCTTCCTTCCTTTTATTTTCTATTTCTTTTTCTTCTTCTTTTTTTCACTTTACTTTTTTTCTTTTTCTTTCTTTCTTTTTGATTTTTCTTCTTTTAGAATAAGATCAAGTTTAGAAGAGAAAAATGTAAAGGAGAGATACAAATTATTACAACCCTACCCATTCCTAACTCAAAAGCCAACTATATGCTATGATTTCCCCACATTTGTTCAAACAATTTTTCCCTAAACCTAATCATATCCATTCAAATGCTCAACATGCCTTATGGTGGGTACATAAGGATAAATAATTAAGGTCAAGGCTCATATTTTAGGTTTAAGAAAGAAAGGGTTTCACGTTAAGGTCAAAGGGGGTTCACTAAAGGTAACATCATGGTAGCTTTTAAGCAAAAGGGGTAAATCCTAATTGCCTTGATCATTTCAACATTTATATAAGATTATGCGATCTCAACTGGTATTTGTAAGCAAGTTCTAGAGTTCCTCAATCATGAAAGAACACTCTCAACAAAGAATACTTAAATTTGGTGTTTAATAGTTCAAAAAGGCTTAAATTATTACCAAATTAAAAGTTTCATTCATCTATCACAACAAGCTAATGTCCTTTTAATCGAAATCCAAGTTAATCAGTCCAAGTATACAAGTATACTCAATAACACATATTATGCATTTCTAATCCTGATTGAGTTTATGTCATGACCTTGCATCCCTAACTATTAAATGGAAAAACAAACACACAACACACAATTAAAATTTCTTTTAACTAATACTCCCCCCTCTCTTAAATATGACATTGTTCCTAATGTGATACAAAAAAGTAAAATAGGGATCTAAGACACAAGATAACATAAACAAGGACAAGCTTTAAAACTAAAAGACATTATAATAACAAGTAGTCAAAATAATAAAAAGAAAAGGGATAAAATATACGATATGAAAGTGTGGGTGGTGGCTGTGTCGATGCGGTATGAAGCATGGCATACTACATTGAGGAGTGGTGAATAGCTACAAGGAAGACAAATAGAAGAGATTGAAAAGTAGGCCTGTGCACACAAAGCAAACAGATTAAGTTGAGTTTCACTAAAAAGGAATAACAAACAACTAATTGAAAAATAAACAAAAATTATATGAGTTGCCTCCCATTTAACGGTTTTTTATTATCTTTTAGTTGGACCACTCAACCGTCATGCTCAAGGTGGATCGATTAGAGTGATCGAGTCCACCGTTTTCTTCTCTTTATTGGGACCTTTCCTTAAAAATTCTCCAACCTCTCCTGTAGTTGTCTCGTCTAGAAATTGATAGCACTTATCAATTTCTTTCACCAAGTCCAGCTTCCTGTCTTCTTCTTCCTGTAATGCAAAATGAAAATATGCAGTATCAATTTGATCAGCAAAAGAACAGTCTTTAGAAATAGTAGTAGCAAGAATATGTTTAACATTAAGGACTGAAAATTCTACTGCTTCTCCTAAAACAGTCATGCTTAATTTTCGGTTCTTCACATCAATCAAAGTATTGGTAGTGGCCATAAAAGGCCTCCCTAGGAGTATGGTGTGCTCCTTCCCTTGCTGTTTAACTTCCCCCATGTCTAGGACAATAAATTCTATAGGAATAATTAATCCTCTAACCTTCACTAACACAACTTCCATTATTCCTTTTGGATAACGGATTGACCTATAAGCTAATTGAAAACACATGTTTATAGGTCTTAATTGTCTTAGATCCAATTTCTCATAAATAGATTGACGTATAAGGTTTATACTTTCCCCAAGGTTGAGCATACCCTTAACCTCATCACCATTACCCATCGATAATTGCATAAGAAAACTCCCTTGGTTTTTCAATTTGGGGGGTAATTGATGTTGAAGCATTGCACTTGCAACCTCTAAAACTATCTCCTTCTCATCTGGCTCAAACTTCCATTTTTTAGTGCTTAGCTTCTTAAAGAATTTTACATAACCTGGAATATTCCTGATCACACTTAACAAGGCAGATTAATATTTAACTTTGAAAAACATGTTACATAGATCAGAAAATTGCTTATCTTGTTTCGATTCCTTAAAGCGGCTTGGATATGGAATCGGTGGTCTATAAGGATTAATCACCTTATGCAATCTTGGTTCTTTATTACAGTCGGTTGCATGCCCTAATTTTTCACCCTTCTGAACGTGACTTGAAAGGTTATCGTGCCCATTTCTTTCTTCATTCTTCTTACCTTCTTTGTTGGTGAGGCTCTCCTCCCTTAAATTACCTGTACCAGACATATTAGAAGGGATCTCAACATGTTTATCAATCACTTTACCACTTCTCATAATAGTGATTGCTTAGGCTTACTCGGGTTAACTGGGCAACTTCCCATTTTGATTATTATGCATTTAAGTAGTGAGTTGCCCTACTTGGTACTCAATCCTCTTCACAGATGCCTCCAAAGAATCGAACCTCTTATTGTTCATTTATTGATTTTGAGTCGTGATCTAAATAAACGCATTCAGGCTTTCCTTCAAAAAAGAATTTCTTGGTGGGTTTTGAAGTTAGGATTGCCCTTGGTTATAATCTACCCTCTGAAAATATTGGTATTGTGGTTGGGGTTGTACTGGTGGATTGTTGGTCTTCTATGAACAATTAAGGTGGTTTCTCCAACCAGGGTTGCAGGTGTTTGAGTACGGATCATTTCGCTCCCTTAGTTGAAAAATGTTGAGTTCACTTGTTCTTCCCTATCTACAAAAGGCTCACAAGAATACGAACAAAATTTAGTTTCATGACCACAAGTTCCACATATACCATATATCTCTTGATTTGGAACATTTTGGGGTAGTCTTGTAGTTAGCATTTTTACATGCCTGGTTAACTCAGCTAACTGCATAGCCAGTTCTTAATTCCAGCTCACTTCATGAACTCCAGCTCTTCTTCCCTTTACACTCTTTTGTTGAGAATTGATCCCCAATATTTTGAAGATTTAATACGTTTTTTCAGCCGTATTCTCTCCCTCAGCTCCTCCTGATGCATTGTCCACTATGTATTGACACTGTTGCATTAATCCATCATAGAAGAATTGGTTCTATATGTGAAGTGGAAATGATGGTGTGGACATTATATTAGCAAGAGTTTGAAGCATTCCCATGCCTCATGAAATGACTCTCCCTCCATCTGAGTGAAGGTTGCTATCTTCATCTACAACTCAGAAGTTTTTTTTATAGGAATATAACTTTCCCATAAATTTGTTGTACACCTCTTCCCATGTAGTCAATAAACTAGGTGGAAAGGTCATCAGCCATACCTTGGCCCGATCCTTCAATGTGTATGGGAAGCACCTCATCCTGAGGTGATCTTCATTTAGGCCATCCAATGGGAATGTCTAAACAGTGGTATAGAATTCTCAAATGAAGTTTAAATGGTCTTTATTGGGAACCTCACACAGCATGTTGTAGTGTATGCTCTTCAATTCATAGTTTCTAGCTGCCTCTCCCTGAAGAATGCACAAAGTGGCAGTATTGATTACTAGTTTAGCACACTCCTTTATTATTGGCTACCTTTCACCCATCTCTTGATCTTCTGGTTTGGGTCTCATGAGATTGTCTTCAAAGTCCTTTAGAGGTCTTGTTTTCTGATGCACATTATCAATAAAAGGAGCAAGTTCGCCTTCCCGAGACCTCCTTCCTCACATAAACCAAATAAAAACAATAGTGAATTAATATGAAAATTACTAAAACAACTCAATGAAATAACACGACAAAAATGTATGCATGAATAGACAAAACAATCAAAATTGAATTAAGTGCAAACACTAAACACCTCCCCGATAATAACACCAAAAACTTGTTGTGCCCAAAAGAAGTTCTAAAAATACCTAGACTATCCTACTCATAAGTATACGAGGTAGTTGTAATTAATTACCCAGGGTCATTTCCCACGAAGGTGAAATTGATCTACTCAAATTAACCTTGAAAAAAAACAAAATAGATGCAATCTTAAACATTCTATCCTGATTTGTTGAGTGAAGGCTTCAAAGAAAATCATAAAATTAAACTAAAAAGTAAACGGAATTAACTGGGAGTAAAAACGGATTGATAAATCAAAGTGGGAAACTCTTAAGGATTAACTTCATTAATTTAATCTCCTATGTATGACTAAGGGGAAATGATTGGATAGTTGTATTACTAAAATTACCAATCGGATTCTAAAATTGATTCAAATAACAAATTAATATAACTTTTGTACTTAACAAGGTTATCATCCATATTAATTATTAAACCGAACTACTAATTACCCACTTAAGTTAATATATTTCTAATTTATAACTTAAGTGTCTATAGTTTCTAGTTCTATATTAAACTTCTCTCGATCCTTCATTTAATACTAAAATGATGCAAAGTTTGATCATGCTATTACATCCATTCAGTTCAGAAACTATAGCAAACATAAGACAACAACATAGTCCCTCAATTATGAATATTTGACTAAAATAGCTACATTAATTCTCAAGAAAAAGAGATCAACCCATCACGGAAATAACAAGATTCATCATATTCAAATACTTTAATCCCATCTTTATCAGTTTAAGAGAAGTATTTAAGCCATAAACCAAGTAAATATCTAAATGAACTATCAAAATATAAGAAAGTATCAGTCGATTAAGCTAACCAGATATTGAGTTTACTAAAATAACAAGAAAAAATGCAACAGATGAAGAATAAAATAAGTAAATAAGGATTAGATGAGGGAGTTGCGGTGATCTGCTACCCCTCTCAAGCTTCCTACATTAGCTCTCGCCTTCTACTTGTCTCTCACCCAGATGATCAGATGTTCACTCTGTTTCCAACTCTCTTCTGTTCTTCTTCTTCACTCAACTCTCTCTGCTCTCTCTTCTCTTCACCCCTTCTTCTCTCTATTTATTCATTATCTCCGAATGAGTCAATTTAGTGTGAAAGATGTGTATATAGAGTGAATGTTGGAATGTTAGCCTCCACCGCCATCCTCTATTCCCTTTCTATATGTAGTATGACTCTAGGTTTAGAGTTTCGAGCGGTAATCCTTGCAGCAGCCACGTATCAGGATTAAGTGAGTGTGAAGGATAATTCATGATTAACTTGTCATAGTGGTGACAAGTTAAGTCACCATTGTGACAAGTGGTGACTAACTTGCTTTCTTTATTTTTTTCTTTTCATGCAAAATTTTCTTCAACTTTCCCTTCAACTTTTATGCAAAATTCACAAAATAATCAAATTAACATTCACGTAATATTCACACCATTTCCACTCAATTGGTCTGACATTTGGATCAAAATGTAAGGATTTGTAACCAAAATCAAGATATGAAGGCAATTAAAATCAATAGAAACTAGATACAACACTAGTTACCATATTAATTGAGGGGTTATCTAGAATTCTCAACAAGCTCACAAGATGTAATGACAGGTTTCATTTTCATCATAAATGCAAAGAACATAAGCTACCTCACTTGATGTTTACAGATGATCTTATGATTTTGACTATGCTGAAGCTCATACTGTGAAGATTTTAATGCATATTCTTAAGAAGTTCTCTGATTAGTTAGGGGTGAGAGTAAACCCAGAGAAAAGAAGTATATTTTGTTTTCAAGATGTGAGAAATTCAGTTGAACTACTTGGATTTCAGGTTTGCAATTACAATCTCTTCCTTTTAAGTAGCTTGAAGTCCCAATTTCTTATGCAAAACCTAAATATTCAGATTGCATTTCTCTAATTAAGAAATATAAATCCAAGATGCTGGGTAAAATAGGTACTTATCATTTGCTACTAGAGTTATTCCGATCATTTTAGTCCTTAGTAACTTGTAAGTTCATTGGATTTCTCACATCATCTTGCCAAAGAAAGTAATCAAAAAGAATGATTGTAGAAAATATTTTTTGGGAAAAGAAAAAAACATAAAAGAGCTAAATTCAAGAGTGAAGTGACAATTCCAAAAAGACAAAGAGGATTGGGAATTATTTTAATACCTCTAACGTAAAAATTTCTATTGTTTTAAAGAATTTAGAGGTTACTTGTAGATAAGAATGGAATATGTGTCAAATGGATACATAAAACATATCTCAGAAATCAAAATTTTTGGCAATTGCCACTTAACAGGGAATATTCTTGGGTCTTTACTCATATACTAACTTTGAGAAATCTTGTTTACCTTTGGATAAAACATAAGTTTGAGAATGGAGAAAACATATGGGTTTGGTATGAAAACAAGTTAGAATTCAGCCTTCTTATCCAAAGAAATGAGATATCTCAGCTGAGTAGAGTCCCTCTTAATGCAAAAGTCTCTTCACTCACACAAGATGGAAGGTGGTCAGGCAACTTCAGAGGATTCAGCTCCCTACTAGATTATCTTCCTCATATCACTCATTGGAATAGTGAGGATAGTGTCACTTGGATTCCAGACTACAGTGGAGTATTCACTAATAAGTTATGCTAAGGAACCATACAAGCAGGAAGTTAGATTAAACCTTTGTTTAATCTCTTGTGGAAGAATTCCCTGAATCTTAAAGCTTTAATGATTACTTAAAGAAGCAGGTGGTTTGGTTTATACGATCCCAATTGTGTTTTGTGTAAAGAAGCATAATAGGATAGGAATCACTTATTCTTTCAATGTAGATACTCCAAAGCAGTATGGAGTAGATTCTTGCACAATTTGGTTAATTATTATCCTTCATATGATTGTTCAGAAACTTTAAATTGGATTATTAGGACTGCTAAGCATCATATGTAAAATGGATCACTTTATAAGATAGTTTTCACAATAATAATCCATTATTTTTGGAAAGAAAGAAAGAAATAAGAAGATCTACAGGGGAAGGAAGTAAACAAGCATCAGCTAGTTGAGGAGACAATTAATTGGATAAAAGCCATAACAATTGCAAAATTAACTCAGTACAAATTATCTGTAAGAATGAAGACTAGATGGAATTTGTAACTTATATAATTTGTTCTTTCTAATTACTTAATCAGTTAATAGAATCAATTTTTGGTGAATTCATTGTAATGTTAGAATAGTTTTGCTATGGTTAATGAAATTTTTATTCATTTTCTGAAAAGCGTTATGGTACCAATGTACTTATGGTATGAAAGACCTATATTTTAAAGAACTAAGTTGAATGTAATTTTGTTTATGTAAAATTCCTTTAATTTTATCACCTTTTTTATTATTCCTATCATACCTTAACCTAAGCCTCATTAAAACCTTGTAATAAGATCTTTTGATTTTTGTTTCTAGTTTACTTTTAGGTGGTAGAGACATAATTTTATTGCAAACTTATGGTTAAGAATCCTTCTATGCATTGATTTGAGAGTTCTTACATTTTTCACCCTAAAAACTTAAGTGTATTAAGCGAAACCTTTGTGAGGGTGTAACATTTTGTGCTTTTGATTTCAAAAAGGTTTTTAATGTGACTACTCTTAATACTGACTTATAAAAGTTAGTTCCATAATGACCTGAATGTAATTGTATGTCAATTTGATTAATATGATATGATGATGAAGATTATAAATGGGACAAGATGAGGTTAATAAGGGATGAATGTTTGTAAGTTTGATGAATTAGATTATAATTTATTTGAGGATAATCAAAAGTTTAAGTACGGAGATTTTGATAGATAATTATTTGTCTATATTTATAAAAATATTTTAGTGTATTTTGCTTGTAATTTAAAAGTTTTATGATATTTTTGGTACTTAATTGACTTCAATTGTGTTTTTAGATAATAATTGCCTTTATAAAGTAAGAGAAGAAGTATTTGAGTGAAATCATGGTATGGAATGGAAGAATTGGAGAACTTGTGTACTTACATGGCCATGTATAGTGACTGTGTAAGTCTCTATAAATGTGTGGAC
Organism: Erythroxylum coriaceum; assembly: GCA_026874005.2. Taxonomy (NCBI): domain Eukaryota; kingdom Viridiplantae; phylum Streptophyta; class Magnoliopsida; order Malpighiales; family Erythroxylaceae; genus Erythroxylum; species Erythroxylum coriaceum. Next base: position 2,012 of record JANQAP020469982.1, on the reverse strand, counting down.
CTTTAAGGATACAATTCTTGCCTATGTGGACTTACATGTCCATGTATGTTGACAAACACGATCGTATATATTAACTGTATAAGTCTTTGTAACCTTGTAAAGTTACAAATTAAGGTGTTTTGGAGGTACACGGTCACCTACATTGACCGTGTAAGTGACCGTTTATATCACAAAAACCCTAATTCATTGACATAAAAGGAAGAGTGAAAAAATGTAGAAATATTCTATATATCATAAAGAAGAAGATCAAATAGTGGAAAAAACAAGTCAATTCTAACCTTCCAGAATTTCCGAATCGAGGCTTTCAAGCTTCTTCATTAGTTTCTCATTCTTTTCCTTGTCTTGAATGTTAATTCTAATTAGTTATGTGTTGAACATGATTATGAATTTCTAAATCCATATTAGGGTTTATTCTTTAATTGTTTTATATAACTTTATCTTGTTGAATTCAATATATTAGTGCTTTGTTGAATTCAATATATTAATCCCCAATGATGCATAACCATTAGTTTACTATAAGTGAATTAGAGTTACAATAATTACGTGTTACAATCTAGATTCGGGTAATGAGTTTATACATAAATAATCTATTTGTAATATCTAAATCGTTCATACATAATTCTCAAAAAATTAGTTATACAATAACATAATCAGTTCCAAAAGAGAGTTAAGAATGACATCACTAGCTTAATCAATGCCCAAACATGTTCACTAGCCTTGGCATCCCCTTTGAATTAGAAAGATGAAGTTTGGCTCCTCAAAAGCTCTACGAAGGGAATGGAATCTACTTCCTTTCAAGTCTTTAATGTCTTCATGCCCTCTTTGGCCTCTTAAATTCCCTTTTATAGATAAAACTAGGGTTGTGTAATAATACACGATCAGTTACAAGGGTGTGTAAGTGACCTTATAAGCCAATTTTGCTTGAAATTGCAAACATACACATTTACAGTGAGCTACACTACCACTTACATGACCATGTAGCTCACTTACACAACTGTGTAAGGCAACACATGGTTGTGTAGGTTGTAGAGGTGATTGAAAGATTGTCTTCGAGTTCCTACACATTTTTAATGACTTACACAGTCCCATAAATGACTGTGTAATTTGCAGTAACTTCATTTCTGTATTCTTTATCCTATTTTCACCCTAACTCATCTTCTTTGATTCCAAAAAGGAAAATAAGATTGAATATCAATAGAATGGCACCAATTATATGTTTTTAGCTCATTTTGGTTCTTGTTCCTCCAACTTGTACTTAAAAAAATAAAACAAAATAAATACCTTAAGCATAACATAGCAATAATCACTAAGCATTAAGGACTAAATATATAGTCAGTCAAGCATTTATCAATTGGCTTCTTATAACCATTCTAGCTATTAAATCCTCTCATACATTTATTGATATTCGTAATCATTAGATTTTTTATTTACTTATTGAATTTATTCCAAATCCTAATTTTTTTCTATATCATTATTAGCCTCTTATAACTAATGTGATTCCCTTCATATATCTATTTTCCTCACATAAGCTTTGCAATATTCTTTTTACCTTTTGGAATTTTTGTTACATCTAGTTCTTCTACCCTATTTATATCTAATGTTAACATTCTAATTTGTTCCTTTTCTCTTTGATTCGTATAAAACAATTCATATATTTTATCTTTACACTATATGTGACACCCATATACCCCTTGGGAGGATATGCAGATGCCACACATAACAACACCCAAAACATATTATACCAACAATTCCAAGCATCATACATTACATTACATTTCATTATATTTTAAACATATTATACATAATGTAATGACATATCACAAAACATATTACATGCCTTGAAATCCAAATTTCCTTCTGTTTACAAATATTACAAACCATATATGCAAAATACAAACTGTCTCATCATACTGAGTACAAGTCAGTAACAACAACAAACTGAACGTTATTCACAACAAAACACAGTCTTCATTGGCCACTGTAGTTGTCTTTATCTCAGTCTTTATACCCTT
>JANQAP020469882.1:0-15530 GCA_026874005.2 Erythroxylum coriaceum | reverse complement strand
GATTAATGATACGAAAATGCTTAAGATACTCACTTTAATTCATATATGATTTTAGGTACAATTTGGAAGCAAAGAAACTAAAGTGAGTCGAAAGCACTACATTTGAGCTATTTTTCAAAGATTAATTTTCTCTTGTCTTCATGGAGCAAGAAGAAGAATATTAAAAGACAAAAAGAAGAAAAAAAATCAAAATACAAAGAAGAAGGCAAATCGTATATGACATTAGATGAATAAGCAAGGAGTGAAATGATAGCACATTAAGGAGCTAAATAGTGACATCCAAGGAGCAGCAGATAAACAAAATGTAGTGCAATTATGATTGGAAAAAGTTACGTTAAACGCAACACATATGCAATTAACACAATGCATACGTTTGCATTTTGCGTGGAACGCATCGCATATGCTGTGTTTCATACTTACGTTTTTAAGTTAGATGAATAGTGAGCATGACCAATCTTCATTAAATCGTCACATTAGCTACAGTAGAGAGGTAGAAATAAAAGAGGAGAACAAAGAGTGGTGTGACTGAAAATAGAAGAGAGCTGCGGGAGAGAGTGATACGTGAATAGTGGAGATGGACCAACATCTTTAATTGTCACATTAGTGAATAGGGAAGCATCGTGAGGAAGAGAAGCTGCGGCAATGAAGAAATAACTTAGGGGTTTTGGTAGGGTTATCAATAGGGGCTGAAATATATTTTCAGGAGAGATTCATGGAAGGGTAACATCCTAACACTGGTTTAGAGGTGACATCGACACGATGACCCAAGTTAAGCAATTTTTTATTGTTTTGTTGTTTTTTTCTCTCATTAGGAATTGATTATGTTATCTTGTGTTTATTGATTGGGTATTTGAGTGATGATGATTTTAATACTCTATTGAATTATTTTTCATGAAAATCTATTACTAAAATCGAATGTAATATGTAATCGTTGTATTCCTGATTCATGTGTAGCAATTAATGGTTTTGAATCATTAGAGATAACATAACATAGGTTAAATAATCCGAGCTTGTGTGATTATTACCTAGATTGGACTGTTTTTTTTATTCGTAAGGCAGTTGTCTAGATAAACTTAGAGAGCTTATTCTAGGTTTCTCGATAGCTAAATTTAATTAACGAGCGCTTCGTAATTAACTAAAATCTGAGGAAAAATGAGGATTAACATAACTTATTGTTAATCTATGATCGATAATTGCTAAGAAAGATAGAAGAACAACAAATCAATTATGCTTCATTAGGATGTAGGCTAAGATTGAACTAAAGAACTAGATCCTTACCGAATTCCCCAATTTTATCATTTATCACATGTTTTCTTTAATTTTTTTATTAAGTTTATTTTATTTTATTTTCTTATTAAATCCAAAACCCCCTCTTACTAAACATCAATTAACTTCATTTCATAAGCTATCCAAACACTCCCTATGGGATCGACCTAGACTCACCATTGCTACAGTAATAGTTTAGTTATTTTATTTTGAGTAGCGTTAATAAACACAATGTAGTATTTACTACAATATAATAATGGCATTCATTGAGGTCCTCTAACATCTGTGTGCACCAACTACAACTTGCTTATTACTCTCTATGTTGTTTAAGGAAATGGTCTTCTTACTTGCTTGTCATATTGACAAGCTACACAATCGGCTAGCTTGTCTTCCAATAGTGGTATACCTCTCACTATATTGTGCTTCTACATATATAACAACCTATCACGATGAAAATGACTGAGCCTTTTATGTCACAATTCCGTATTGCTTGATGAACTTAAAAAACTATTTGTTCCTCCTCCATTAGATTTAGAGCAAAGCTTTTTGCTTGCATCTTAATTCTAAACACATCTTCACCTTCTACATTCTTAATTAGACACCATTGGCCTTCAAATATGACTTTGAAACCTTTCTCAATGAGTTATCCATCACTAAACAAGTTTTGATCAATATCAGGCACATATAAAGCATCAGTAATATGCTTCAAACTTGTTAAGCTTTTTATAGCCACTGTTCCTTTGCCACTTGTTGAAATAAAGCTTCCATTTCCAATTTTTACTTTGGAAATGACAGTTTTGTGAAACTCTTTAAAGACCTCTAGATCATTGGTCATATGATTTGAACTGTTACTTATTACGAAGCAAATTGCAATGAAGAGCTACTCCTCCTGATGTTCCTCAATGGAAGCTTTTGTTTCTTCATGTTGTTGTAACTTAAAAATCTACTCTATGTGCCCAGTCTATCCATATTTCTTACACTTAACATCAGACCTTCACCAGCACTTCCTTTGTGGGTGATTTGTTTTTTTACCGTGTGGGCAAGGTAGATAAGAGCCCTCCTTGTTAGTCTGAGTTCATGCCTTGGTCTTGTTTTTGTAACTTTTCTTCTTGTCCTTGCCTCTCTCTGAATATTCTGCCTTTGCCTAAAGGGCAACCTCCACCATTTCTTCCTTTCTCATCATTCCCCATTACTCTTGTGCCTGTAGTGCATTCTCAACTCTCCTAAGGATATGCTTAACAAATCCTTAGACTCTTCCAGTGAAGAAATCATCGATTCATACTTTTTAGACGAGGTTATAAGAATTTTTTTTCACAATTCGTTCATTAGAAAAGTTCTTACCAAGCAGCTTGACCTTGTTTATGATTCCTAACAATTTGTTTGAGTAGTTTTTGATGGTTTCTGTCTCCTACATTCTCAACATCTCGTATTCTCTTATCAAATTGAGTGCTTATATGTTTTTTGTTCTTTCATTGCCTTGGTACTCCTTTTTAAGATAGTCCTATATGTCTTTTGTTGTCTCCAAGTTCATGATCCTTGTGAATATTATGCTTGAAATAGCAAAGAATAAACAAGCTTTGGCTTTGGCTTTGGCTTTGGCTTTGTGCTTTATGCTTTTCTTCTCCTTATAGATCTTGATTTGAGCCATGGTTGGGTTTGCTAGCAGTAGAGGAATCTCATAGTCTTCGTCTACAGCTTCCCAAAGGTCTAAAGCCTTAAGATAGACTGTCATTTTAATGGCCCACACTTAATAGTTGTCACCATTGAAAATTGGTGGTGAGATGTGGGAGAAGGTTGTTTTAGACTCCATTGTTTTTTTGGATGTGTTTTCACTCAACTCACAGATCCCTTAAGAAATTTGTTGTTAAATGGCATGAGAGTAATATAGAAGTAATAAAGAAGAAAAATTTATATTACTGGAGAATATAATTTTATTCATTAACTTGTTCCTTATATAGAGCTAAAATATAACAGAAACACAAGATTTTTGACTAATTAAAAGCCTTATTTAACAAACTCTTATAATTAATAGTATCAAGCCATAACAGATAAAACCAAAAAATCTGGAAAAGATACTCCTAAAGACTTAGTATGTTGACCGTTTCTCTAGCATACCAAGTAACCTAAGGCAACTTGTAACATTTCTTAACCTTACGAGTATCTAATGTAGATTCTAGCTCAGTTATGAGACTCCTATCTACTTGTTTCTAATTTCCTTTTAAGTAAAGAGACATAGAAGACTAATCAATGAATGTGAGTTGATTTAGGAAGTTTTAATATGTAAGCAACTTTGCTAATTATTTCATCAATCTAATAAGGTCCATAAAAATGAATAGTCAACTAATGAGATGCTCATTTAAGTAATGATTGCTAGTAATAAGATGAAACTTGAGGAATACCCACTCATCCACAATGTCTCTTCGTCTAGAATATGCCAATTGCTTCATTCGATTGTTGGCCTTATTCAAATTAATTTTGAGTTATTTTATCAATTCATCTTGAACAACAAGTCATTGTTAAAATTTATGAACTAAGACTACTACCATTTTCATAACAAGGAATTATGAAAATGGTGGCTTCTCATATAAGGCCTAAAATGGAAACATATTTATTGATTGATGGTAAATTCTATTCTACCAAAGTTCTGCAAAAGAAGGGAGAGAATGGCATTTCTCAGTTGATAAGACACAAAGCACCTCAAGTACTGTTTAATGTAATAATTGAGTATCTATGCTTGGTCATTCATCTGTGAATGATAAGACAAACTCATTTTTACATGCGTTTTTGACATTTTGAAGAATTCTTTCCAAAATTGACTGATGAATTTTGTATCTTGATCATTTGTAATTAACTTTGACATGTCATAAAGTTTAACTACTCCATCAACAAGCTTGTCAATCACCATTTTTTCAATACATGGATCTAACATAGCCAAAAAATGGGTAGCCTTACACGTCATATCAACCACCACTAAGATGGTGCTTTTACCACTAGAAATTGTGAGGTTTTATATAAAGACCACAGTGATGTCATCCTAACCTTGACAAGGAATTGGTTAAAACATAATAATTAAGTTTGGCGTTGTTAGGAATCAACTCCTAAGCCTCTATTAGTATATATTATGAAGGCTAAAAAGAAGGACCAAATAGCAGTGAATGGGGGGCTAATTAGGAAATAAAAATAACTAAAGCTATTAGGTCAGTTGTGGTGGAAGAAGAGGAGATTATCGTGTATTTTCTTTTGAAAACTGTGAGATGGGATTGAAGCTTTGTAGCCATTAAGTGGGGGAGAGCTCATAGAATCTCCATTATTATCTTTCCTCTTTTGTTGCTACCATTCAATACATCTTTGTTCTCTTTTCTTACTATTTTTGGTGTGCTCTGTTATAGTTCTTCTACTGTGTTTTATTGTTAATCTTTGTTTGCTTTATGGGTTGTTGAGAGCTGAGGTCTAACATTGTTCTAAACTATCGGATTGTTGGGAGGTGGGTGTTGATATGCTTATGTCAAAAAAGCTGTCAGTTATGGAGGGAAGAGTGAGTGCATTGGAGGAAAGTCAACGACAAACCAACAAATAGTTGTTAGCCATTTCAGAAGCCTTGAAAAACCTGACCAAAGTAGTAGAGGACATACGGGATGGAGGAGGACATTCCTGGAGGAGGGACAAATGCCAGGAGGTTGAGGTTTTTGGTGAACCTGCACTAGATCCATCTTCATAGACTGGGTTACACAACTAAGTCGGGGGTCAAAAACTAGGTCATAAATCAGAATCTTCGATTTTGACTGAGTCAGAGCACCATCGGCCAATGACAGTGTCACTGGAGTTGTCTAAGACTGAACTGGACATTTTTAGAAAACAAGCTGGAAAGGAAGAGCTCCCTACTTTTGATGGGTCTGACCTATATGGTTAGGTGACCCAGGCTTAGGTGTTTTTCTCTATTCAGGGGAGCTCGAAGCATGTGAATCTTGCATTAGCTCAGATAAGCATGGAAAGAGGAACCATTAACTGTTTTTCCCATCTTAAAGTTTTAGTTCCTAGATTAACTTGGGAAAAATTAAAAGAATAGTTGATATGCTGATACAGTTTCCATAAACACATCAATCCATATAAACAACTCTCAGTATTGTGATAAAATGGAACATTGGAAGAGTATATAACTGAGTTTGGGATGTTGGTATTCCAAATTCCTCATATCATGGAGAAGTAGTATATAGGATATTTTATAAGGGGGATTAGAGATGAGATAAGATGAAGGGTGAAGACACACCAGCCTTGTAGCCATATGGGCCTTATTAAAGTGGCCAAATATGTGGAAGAGGAGTTGTTTGGGGAAGGGTGCTGAACTACCAAAAAATATTCTCTAATACAATTAGTGACAACAGATTTTCTGGGGTGAGTAGAGTTATTAGCCCAGTAGCTACTCAGTTTCTTTCTGATGGCATTTGGGGTGACAACAAAAGGGAAAACAAAACAAGAGTGGAGTGGTAAAATCATATGGGCCTGTTAAGGTAGGGAACAGCAGTGGTGAGGGTGGAAATAAGGTAAGATGTGGGAGTCGCCCCAAGGGTACTATCAACTTGACTTACCAAAAATTGCAAGATAGGAGAGCAAAAAGGTTATGCTTCAAATGTGGGGAATGTTTTACACCCATCCACCAATGCTCAGGAAGGCAACTTAGACCCATGATTCAAGAAGACGATGAGGAGGTCAGTGGATAGGAAGGATGGGTCATATTAGAACAAGACAAGAAGAAAGAAATTAAAGAAGTATCATACAATGTTATTGAATTGTATGGAGTAATGGTAGCAAATAGTAACAACTAAGATATCATGAGGGTCGAAGGGAGAATAGGGGGAGTATCTGTCCTTGTATTAATTAACAATAAGGCTACTCATAATTTTGTTTCTACAGAAGTAGTGAGTTCTATGGGGTTGAAAGTGGATCAGGATGTCATTTATAGGATCACCCTTGGTGATGGGCATAGAACAACAGCAAAAGGGAAATGTAGAGGAATGAAGATAGAGGTCGGGTCCAATGAGTTCACAATAGATACATATAGGTTTGATCTTGGTGGAGTTGATGTAATATTGGGAGTTTCTTGGGTAAAGACCTTAGGGGATGTTTGGATGAATTGGGAGAAAATGCAAATGGAGTTTGAGGTTAATGGAACAGTGGTGGTTCTACAAAGGAATACCAAATAGGGTAATATATGTTCAGCTTTGAACCGAGTATGTCATCCTCTTCGTTGCCAAGTGGAGAGTTTATTAAGGTCAATCGGGAGTCATCTAGCACCAGTCTTGGAAGGTAGTGAGGTCACTTCAATCGAAAGAAAGGAGTTAGGGGGTTATTGGAACATCTTCAGGTAGTTTTTGTTGAAAAAAAGGGGTTGCCACTAGCCAGGTCGACAGATCATGCTATTATCCTACACGAAGGAGTCTCCCCAATTAGTGTGTACCCCTATAGATATGCTCACATATAGAAGGAGGAAATTGAGTGACAAGTGCAAGAGATGCTTACCCAGGGAATAATTAGACCTAGCTCTAGCCCTTACTCAAGTCCTATAATATTTTTTTGAAAAATTAAATGAATTTTATAGAGATTATATGAAAGATATACACGAGTACAATAACTACTCCTAAATATAGGAGAAACTAAAAATGACTAAGGCAAAACCAAAACAACACCGTGGAAACATCATAAAACAAAAATGACATCATTCACTATGTAAAGGTAAGACGCATATTGTTGATGGCTGTATATGGTAAAGAAAACTTATCCTCTTAAATAGAGTATCACAAAGCTTCCAAATTAAGGTAACAGATGGATTCTTCATCTTTAAGAGGCATTCTTATCTTCTCCAGGGAATTCGTCAGATGGAGAGAGTCTCGTGGAAGTTTGGTGGTTTCGACGTTAGATCAATCGGTTAGGTATTTTAATTTCTTCGTTGTTGCTTTAATTGTACTGTTTATCTTCTGCTTCTCTTTCATACATGTGATTAGCTTCCAAGCATAGCTTCTAATTAAACATTCGGTGAAGCTAAGATGGTTGTGTTGTATGTCTGATTGAGGTTACAAAGTAGAATGAGTTCTCTGATTTCATAAAGGATCTCATATGCAAAGACCTCTTTGGGCGTGTTGGTTCTGCTAAACCATCTGAGGTATATTTGCTTCCATAATCCATGTAAACAGAGTCCTAAGGATAAAACTTGGATATTTCTATTTAGGTTTGGAGGAATTGTATGGTTTGTGAATTTTTAGATCACCTCTGTGATAGTGTTCCCCGGATTTAGCCATAGGCATCTGTTGGCTATAAATTCCCATACATAACTGTTATAAGGGCATATAAAAAAGAGGTAATCTTTTGTTTCCACATGGATCTTGAACAATGGACATGTTCTGTCCATTTGCGGATAGTGGATTATATCAGCAGTATTCAGCCTATTTAGGATTGCTAACCATAGTATAAAAGAAACCTTTGGGGTAAGTACCTTGGTCCGAATAACTCTGTGCAATTCGACCTTTTGTTTCCTACATCTTAGAAGATCACTTGTAGCCTTGTTTGTGAGTTTAAAGATGGGTTGGGTTTGCCAGTAGAAAGTGTCCAAAGAGTTAAGTTGGGGAAGATATCATGGTTGAAGATGCCTTAGGTTTTGAGGAAAGTTTTAGGTTCCCTCTGTGATCATTAAGTTGAGTTTAAGTTTGAGTGAGACAGTTTGAGGACTACTTAAATTGTCATAGTGATGTATGAGAGGTCCTAAACTAGTCCAATTGTCATACCAGACATAAGTCAAGTTTCCATTCTCAATTTTACAAGAGATCCCTTCTCAGACTTTGTCCCTCAATTTTAGAATCTGGTTGAGGAAATGAGAGTATGAGACTGATTTCTTAATGCTCCATAGGCTTCTCTCCTTAAGAAAATAAGAGTGTAACCATTTCATCCAAAGAGAGTTCTTATCCATAAGGATCCACTATAGTCTTTTCAAAATTAGGGCTTGATTTGTGGTTTTGATATGAGTTATGTTTAACCCTCCTTCATCCTTACGAAAACAAATATCATCCCATTTCACTTTAGCTGAACCTTTGACACCATTTAGGTGGTTCCATATGAAGTTCTTAAGGATTCTTTCAATGGTTTTGATGATACCTTGAGAGAGAAAGATGTGAGGGTTCTAATAAATATAGAGGGAGTTTAACACTGATTTGATGAGTTGAACCTTCCCTCTATATGACAAAGACTTATTAAACCACGAACTGACTCTTCTCTATATTTTTGCTAGTAGTGGGATACATTCTGCATATGAGAGTCTTTTAGTAGAAATTGATAATCCAAGATACAGAAGAGTTATCTCTTTAAAAAGCATTCCAGTTAATTGAGAGATGTGAGGGCCCAAAATCATAGCTTTTTGTATAGGAGGAAGTGGCTCTTTTTTGGGTTGAATTGTAGTTTAGAGAAGTTTCTAAATTTGATAAGTTCTGCCATATAACTTTGTATGGAGTCCATCGAGGCCCAAAATAAAAGTAGATCATTTGCAAAGCAGAGGTTAGTTAAATTGATCTTCTTGCATTTAGCATGGTATCTGAATTTTGGGTTTTTGAGCACTTCATACTTGATGAGGGAGTTAAGAGTCTCCATACAAAGGATGAAAAGGTAGGGGGACAAGGGGTCCCCTTGCCTAAGTCCTCTTGCTACTTTAAAGAGTGTGGTAGAAATAGTATTGATTACAATAAGGAGGGAGGAGGTTGAGATACACTCTTTAATCCACTTTATAAAGATTATTGGAAATCCGTGAGCCATCAGCAAAGTCCTTAGGAAATCCCAGCTCACACTGTCAAAAGTTTTGTGGAAATCAATCTTAATTGTGCAATTTATAGAGTAATTTGATCTGGATTAGCTTTTAGGAGCTCTTGTATAATTAGAATGTTGTCTCCTATATGTCTATCTTGTATACAAACGCCTTGGTTGTCACTAATTAGCAAAGCTAGGGTTTTTTTCAATCTTGAAGCAAGTATCTTGGATATGACCTTGTAGAGGAAATTAGTACATGCAATAGGTCTAAATTCTCCAAAATGTGTAGGATTGGAGCATTTGAGAATCAAACAAGTAAAGGTTCTATTAATCTCTTTCAATAAGATCCCCTTGGAAAAGAATTCTTTGATTACCTCTATAACAAACGAACCTGTCTCACTCTAAGACTTTTGGTAGACAAACCTATTTAGGACATTAGATCCAGGAGCTTTAGAACCGTCCATGGAAAAAACTACAACTTCTATTTCTAAATTTTCTAATGGTTTTATGAGGAATTCAGCATTTGCAGATGTGATTTGTTTGAGGGATAGGGATCTAAGTTCATCTAACGTAGCATTTGAAGAGTTGGAAGTTCCTAGTAGGTCTTTAAAGTACCTTACTGCCTCCTCTTGAATTTCTTATTGTGTCTGAAGATTAGCACCCTCTTTGGAAGTTATAGAATGGATTTTGTTGCTGGTTTTCCTCCCAAGAATGGAGTTGAAAAAGAATCTAGTGCAGTTTTCACCATCTTTTAACCAATGCACTTTAGCCTTTTGTTGTAAGAGAGAGTTATGATTATGTGTAGCCTTCAAGAATTGTGATAACACATTTTTTCTCTATCAAGTAGAGTCGGATTAGTAGGATGAGCGGCAAGCCTTGCTTGGATATCTTGAAGTTCAATCTGTAGGAGTTTATTGAGGAAGTTATAGGCCTTTGTAGAGATTTTAAGATCTTCATTTGTTATTTGATAACTTTCAATTTTTGGACACAACAAAACTGCTTGGTCCCTTGACAACTATGTACTGCACCTCTTATACATGCCTCCACAAACCCTGAAACATGCATTAGAAAGTTATTGAATCAGAAAAGATAGTGCTTGCTAACTTTTTGGAATATGTTGTCCACTATAAGGGGGTATGATCCGAGAAGAGGGGGTCTTTGAATGTAGTAAGGTTGTCCAGGAAGGTCCTAAGCCAAAAATCATTTACCAATGCTCTATCCAAATTTTTCCTGATGTGTTAAGCATAATTTTGTTTGTTTGTCATGTAAAAGTATGACCACTATACTTAAGATCTATCACCCCTAACTCCTCCACCATGTCTTTCAAATCGTCTGAATAATTCTTTAAATAACAGTTTCCTTGTGCCTCTGAGGGGTATAATATGGAATTAAAATCTCCACATATTAGCCAAGGAACAGAAACAATGTTGTTGAATGATGTCAAGTTGTTCCGTAGGTCTCTTCTTTAGAATCAAAAGTTGCGTGCCTAGATAGAAGAGATATTTATCTGGATGTGCTTCTGTAAGAAGGATATTTTCAAATACATAGCTTGTTCATTTAAGTCTAATAGATCCACCTTTAGTTCATCCTCCTTATAGCATATTATAATTCTACTTAAAGCATGATGTTGGTGATTGGTAATCATATTCTAGTGGGATCCAAAAATGTCCAGTTTTGCTAAATTTTCAAGTCTGACCTTGGTTTCTACTAATTTGAATATAAAAGGCTTCTCTTTGAAAACAAAGTCCCTTAGAGTTAGTTGTTTACTGGGACAATTTATTCCACATTCATTCCACATGATTATAGATATAGGTTAAAAGGTTTGGCTTGTGTTACCCTTCCCTTTACCCCTCTTTGATCTCCTTTTCTCCACTGTATGGAATTCAGTATTTGCTATAGTTTCTTTAAGAGTAGTAGATTCTTAAAGAAACTATAGGAGTTGCTATAGTGTCATATGGGATAGGATTAATGTTACTCACCTCTGAATCTCCTTCATCCTTTTGCACAGTCAGTGAAGTTGTGGTTGGGAAGATCTGGTCATTGTTTAATTCAGTTTGAATGCCATGTATTGTATTTAGTGCTTGTGAATCTTGTTGCTTTGCATTGCTTGTTAAACCGTGTTCCTTGTCTTTTTTTATGTGAGCTAGTGGAGAAGTTTGCATTGCCTTATTGTTTTGTCTTTCCTCATTTTTAGGCGATATAACATTAGCGTCCTTTTGCAGCATGGTAGCCTTGGTTATCAAGGAAAGGGGGTTTTCCAGAGTTTCTACTTCAGGTAACTCCATAAGTTTTTGGTAGCTTCCTATTTTAAACAACTTACCTATGGCTTTCCAGAGTTTGTTAGGCTTAGTGGAAGGTGGTTTCCATTAGTAAGAAATTTTTATTGTATCTTCCCATAACTTGTCTTCCTCTCCTAACCTCGTAATTGGAATTTCTTTAAAGAGTTCCTAGGAAATGTTCACACTGATGTAAATCCAAGCATATCCGACTCGCTTCTTCTTAGCTGTGTGTTCGTCCATGCACAATGACCTTCCAATGTAGCTGGATAAAACCCCAAGCCTTTGGGTTGTGCAATATTCAAGTGGGATATTATGGAAATTAATCCAAAGTGGGATACTTTGGACTTTAAGAGTTTCAAGGTTCAAGTGTGGCTACCAAGTTAATGGGAAAATTAGGTGGCTTCCGATGTGCCAAGATCCTTCCTCCATAATTTTTTGGGTATCTATAGTGGAGCTGAAGGTGAAGAGGATCAAGTTCTCTTCAAAGAGAAGAACATTTATCAAGCCTCTTGACTTCTATAGTTTGTTTGCCCACTGGGAAACTAGACTGAAAGGTGGCCTTTTTTCAAAGAAGAAACCGATCATAGTTAATTCCCAAGCCTGTGCTCCCTTCTTAAAGACTTCAATATTGGGGTAAACCATTAGCCTTTCATCCATATCCTTAGGAGGTGAATAAGACAATGTTGAGGGGGATTCTTCCCCTACAACTTGCTTCCAAAATCTGGGAACAATCATTGGAGATGGAGTTACTGGAATTCTGGATGAAGGTTTGGAAATAGAGGAGGTTATAATTGGAAAGTCTGAAGTGGAGGGTACTTAAGTGTTGGACATTGTGAAGAAGTTTTATAAAAAAGGTTTGGTTCAGCTTTAGGTAGAAAAGTATCGGAAAAAAATTTTCTTAACAAGGAAAGAATGCAAGGTAGGAAGGGTAGATTTAGTGGAAAGTCAATTATGGCCTTAGGTTGATGGTTTAGTGGGGTTTAGGAGTCACCTTATAGGAAGATTTGTAGAAGAAATGAAGATCAAGAATAAGAATAATCTGTGGTACCAAGGAAGGATGAGGTAGCAGTGTTGTGGTAGAGAATGAGGATGAAGAAGATCAATGGCAGAAGGAAGAAGAAGAAGGAGCATGGCTAGTTTGTAGTGAGAAGTAGGAGAAATTCTCTCTCATCTTATTGTTTGTTCTCATTATTGTGGTGAAAAAGAAGGATCAAAGTTGGAGATTTTATGTAGACTATAGGGCGCTCAACAAGGTAACAGTCCCAGATAAGTATTTCATCCTAGTCATTGATGAGTTACTTGGTGAATTGTTTGGGGCATGTTACTTTTCCTAAATAGACCTTAAGCTTGGGTACCATCAGATTAGGTTGAAAGAGTGATGCGCCAAAGATTGCTTTTATGACTTATAAAGGTGATTATGACTTTCTAATAATGTCATCTTATGAATGCTCCAGGTACTTTTCAGAGTATCATGAACAATATTTTTAGGCAATCGTTGTGAAAAGGGGTGTTGATTTTCTTTGATGACATTCTAATATACAGTTCAAATTGGTAAGATCACTTATGTTTGGTGAGGAGGGTCTTGAATATCTTACTTTCTAATCACTTGGTAGCTAATCAAAAGAAGCATTCATTTGGGGTTCAACAAGTATCATATTTGGGGCACATTATTGCACCCCAAGGAGTTAAGGTGGATCTTGAAAAAATTAAGGGAATTGTGGAATGGCCTACACCCAAATCAGTAAAAGGGGTTCGTGTTTTTAGGCCTCACAAGGTGCTACTGTAAGTACATTCAGAATTATAGACAATTAGCAAAGCCTTTAATAGAGTTGACTAGAAAGGATGGGTTTTATTGTAATGAGCACATTCAGGCTACTTTTGACAAGTTGAAGCTGATGATGATCACCGCCCTAGTCTTAATGCTACCTAATTTTTCCAAAGAATTTGTAATAGAATGTGATGCCTCAGAAAAAGGTATAGGGTCAGTGTTGATGAAAAGTGAGAGACTTATTGCTTTCTACAGTAGAGCCTTTTTAGAAAGGGGATCATCTAAATCAGCTTATGAGAGAAAATTAATGGCATTAGTACTAACAGTTCAACATTGGAGGCCTTACTTATTGGGCTATCATTTGATAGTTCGTACTGATCATCAACCCTTACGACGACTACTACAGCAAAGGATAACTACTCCAACCTAACAAAGCTGGATGGATAAACTTCCCAATTATAATTTTGAGGTGTTGTACAAACCTGGAAAGAGTAAAAGAGTAGCCGATGCTTTGTGTGGGATAGAAGAAGAGGCAAAGTTGAAGATGACAATTTCCTCTCCTTTATAAGTAGATAGTAAGAAATTAGCAGAAGAGGCCCAACAAGACTATGAGTTGCAGCTTATTGTACATCGATTATAGCAGGATCCTTTATCTTGCCCAGGTTTCTCTTTTAAGCACGTCATTTTGTTATACAAAATAATAGTTGGTTTTGTCGTCTACCTCCATATGGGTTCCTATTTTGTTGCATGAGTTTCATACCACCCCTGTGGTAGGACATTCAAGTTTTCTACAGACATACAAACAACTAGCAGCCAATGTGTATTGGAAGGGGATGACATGAGCAGTTCAAGAATTTGTGAAGGTTTGTGAGGTTTGTCGAAAGCAGAAATATATAGCATGTCTCTGATGGGACTGTTGTAACCACTTGAAGTACCTTAATAGGTGTGAGAGGATATTTCTATGGATTTTATAGGGGGCTTACCCAAATCAAATGGTTATGAATTGATTTTGGTGGTGGTGGACAGTTTGTCTAAGTATGGCCACTTTATTCCCTTAAGGCAACCAACATTTGCAAAGAGAGTAGCTGAGATATTCACCAAAGAAATTATTAGGCTTTATGGTGTCCCTTAGTATGTTGTTAATGATCGAGATTCCCATTTCATGAGTAGTTTTTGGCAGGAACTTTTTAAGTTTCAAGGCACAAGTCTTAAGATGAGTTTAGCATATCATCCCCAAATGGGTAGACAAACTGAAGTGGTGAACCGAATACTTGAGACCTACTTAAGTTGTTTTGCTTCTGAGCAGCCCAAAACATAGGTAAAGTGGGTGCATTGGGCTGAATATTGGTATAACACCTCTTTTAAAACCTTTACAAGTTGCTCTCCTTTTGAGACAGTTTATGGGAGGGAGCCTCTTTCCCTCCACCAGTATGTTCCAGAAGATATCTTGGTAGAAGCAGTGGCATAGGAATTGAGCAATAGAGATGAAGCCCTTAGACAACTAAAATTTGACCTAAAGAAAGCTCAAGACCATATGAGAAATCAGGGTGACAAACATAGGCGCGATAGGGAGTTTAAAGAGGGTGATTGGGTATATCTAAAGCTGCATCCTCATAGGCAAACCACGGTGGCTACCTACATCAATCCTAAGCTGGCAGCCTGATACTATGGTCCTTTTCAAGTGCTGGAGTGTATAGGAGTGGTTGCTTACAAGCTCCAATTGCTAGCCAATTCCTAATTTCACTCAGTTTTTCATATCTCCTCCTTGAAGCCAACCATTGGGGCACCTCTTACGTCACCCACTCTCCCAGCTGAGTTAAGGGAAGCTGATGATTTCCCTTATGAGCCTAAACGAGTCTTATAAACTCATAATACTATAGGGGATAATGTGACAAAAATATAATGGTTTATTAAATGGAAGAATTCACTAGTGGAGGAGTCTACTTGGGAAGATGTTGAGTACATCCAATCATAATTTCCACGTTGCCCTACTTGGGAAGATGCTGAGTACATCCAATCATAATTTCCACATTGCTACCTTGAGGACAAGGCAGTGTCTGAAGAGGTGGGGAGTGTTAGGAACCTCACACCTAAGCCTCTATTAGTACATACTAGGAAGGATAAAAAAAGGGACCAAATAGCAATGAATAGGGGGTTGCTAATTAGTAAATAAAGATAACTAAACCTATTAGGTCAATTGGGGTGGGATAAGAGGAGATTATCATGTATTTTCTTTTTAAAGCTACAAGGTGGGAATGAGGCTTTATATATTGGACCTTAAATTTTTCTTAGAATTTATGTTATTACATTGGCAAGCATGAATATAAATTAGAATTCTTGAATTAGCAAATTTTAGAGTTTAATTAGGTATATAATTAATTACGTGTGGTTGCATGGATTAAAAGGAAGAGTTAGAATTAAGTTAAGGGGTT